>DF358889.1:43717-62576 GCA_000787875.1 Solanum virginianum | reverse complement strand
GGGGGGGGGGGGGGGGGGTAAAATAATAATTTCTTGAGGATTTCTAAATTGTTAAGATCATTACACTTTGAAATTAATAATTTAGGTGTCAATATTCTTATATTCTTATTTTGATTTCATATTTTAATAGTCTTTATTGATTTAGAGTACAATCAGAAAGGGAAGACTCAAATTATAAAATAGTGGTTTGATTGAATTGAGACAGGTAAATTTTTAAATCTCTGTTGAGTATGTAGAATCTTGTATTTTTTTAATATGTGCATTGGAGAGTAATAAGGAATTGACTATGGGTGAATTGTTTAAATATTTGGTTTAAATGGTAAGAAGGGGTAATATAAACACAACTTGATTAGTTTTATATATTGAGGTGTATTGTGTTAGATGATTGATTGATGATATTGACTCAATAGTGAAAATTGTCATAATTGTTTTATGTGAATTGCTTACTATTACGAATGTCATCATACTCTTACAAATTATATGAACATGCTTATTTGCATTAATTTTAAAATATTGAGATGAGATCCATTGTTATGTTTATGTTAGAAAATAAAGATTTGAACAAGTTATATTTATGCTGAAGAAAAATGATTTCAGCGAGTTATATTGATGTCGAAGGAAAATAATTTTGGTGAGTTATGGTTGTGTTGAAGGCAAATAATTTCGATAGATTCATGGATTATGTAAGTTCCCTATGGGTGAGTCTCAACGGATGTGTATCGTTAGGTTAGACATACATCACATTACTTGACCTTTCATTGTATAATTTTACACATTATTTGTCTCTTTTTGTGAATTGTAAATACTCCTTCGATACTATTATAAGTTAATAAATTTGATGTCGATGACCCATTTTGTTAGTAATTTACTATTGAACTAGTGTGAAGTGATTTGTGAATTGTTAGATTGAGTTGTTTCTCATGCAGATTATAGTTGTATAGGTTCGATTGGGGTGAAAGGAGTATTCATATTCTACATTCCTTTACTTCATGTTTAGTAGTTTGTTTGTTGAGTATTGTGTTGTTGGATACTTACTCTTTGCTTCTACATTTGTGTAGGTTATGAGCTCATGACCATTATCCCTAAAGTTTGCATTCTTGAAAAATCACACGATTAGGAGTTTAAAGTCAAGAATTTTGAGTTAAAATAACAAAATAAGTAATGAATCGAAAGTTTTTTGTGAGAGTTAGTGAGGCAGCTACTTGTCACTTTGACGGACACTTTTTTTCTTTTTATGTTCTTGTTCTACTTTAGAAATAATGATATCGAAAATTTGTGTTTCTCTGTATACGTGATATAGAATTTTAAAATGTTAGGAATTTTAATTTAGTTATCTGCTTATTTAGTTCATTTGAGCTTCACTTTCACTTTTACTTGTGTAACTGAGTCTTCATCTAATTTGTCTGTTGAGATAAGGTAAGTATATTATCATATAGAAAAAATGTATTATTTTAATAAGTTTTATGGAGAATTCCAAAGTTTTTAAAAATATAAAATAGCCCCTGCGCGTTTGCTAGCCTAAGATTAGTATTTCAAAAACAAAGAAAAAAGAAAGAAAAAAGTACACAAAATACACTTAATTTGAAATTATTTATTTTTAATAGACCTAATCTAAACTATTTAACCTTAATGGACCCATTACCCAAACTATTTACCTTTCTATCCACTTACCCTTTTTTATTTTGCGTGTTGACGTTGTGCTGACATCAGCATAAATAGTGTGAAATATATTCTGGAGCTATATATATACCCTGACAGTATCATATACAATGAGTTCAGTCCTATGTGATACTTTGGCGGTATATAGATATCCGATTGGTATATAGAAATTTTTCTAAGGAAATAAATAAAAAAATTATTAAACTCTAAATTAGTAGAAAATATATTCGTTCAAAATTTTAATAGTATGGTGTACAAAATGTAAAGGGATATATGAATGTAAATAATTTGATTTAAAGGGATACAAATTTAGTTTTCCCAAAAAGAAATAGGGTCCGTATCCTTCCACTTTTGGGATTCTATATATAAACATATTTCTAGTTTTATGTTCTATTTATAAGAAATTTTTATTTATATTTATAAGAAATTTGATCCAAAATTTTTTTTTTAGAGTGTCAAAATAAGTCCAAATATAGATAGTTCGTCTAACCCACTCAAAGTTTTATGGCTTGGGTTGAAGATAATTTTGATTGGGTTCAAGTTCAACCTATTCAGACCTTAATCCATATCAAAAGAGGGGAAATTACATGTATATAAAAAAAAAGTAAAAAGTTTACAAAAAAAAGTAGTCCATATTTTATTTACATAAAAAATAGCCTCAAATTAGCGAAACTATACATGACTATACAATATAGTTTGTCAGAAGTTATAGAAAGTATACACTAATATACAAATATATTACTTAACTTGAGTTATACACTAAATATACATTATGAAATACAAATATACACTGACTATACATTGCTATTTTTTGTAATTATTTTAAGTGAAGTGGCTCTCGATGTAATTTTCCCATCAAACAAATCTTCAATTAAGCTCAATTTAATCTCCAATTCAATTCGTTCTAAGGCTGTTCATTTACATTGATGTAATTCTATCTATTTTATACTTTCGATCATTTATCTATCAATTTGTAAGTTTTATTTTTATATTCGAGTTGTATTTCAAATTGTTGTATAAAAATAAATAATAATATATTAGAATTTTTAAGATTGAACGGGTTACGATCCAACTCGAATTTTAGCCCATTTGAATCCACAGTAAATTTGAATGGATCATGACCCAACCTAATTTCTATTTCAATCGATTTTAATATTCTCAATTTTAATTTAACTCGCCTATTTGACATCCTATTATTATTTTTTCAATTGGTAAATGATGATAAAAGATCATCTTCTCGAAATACGCTACCTTCGTCCATATCTGTACATGACAAAATTTTAATGCATCCAACAGACTTTTTCGATCCAATTGATTGGTAGAAAAATACTCTCATTACATTTGATTCTAAAGAAAGTAATTCTCAATTAATTTCGGAACGTGTTAGTACAAATTACCACTCCTTTTAATTATTTTTATTTTGTTTACAATTTTAATAATTAAGTTTTGCACTTTTAATAAATTAAAAAATTATAATCAATTATTTTTAATATTAATTATTTATTCTTTAAATTATTTTTCAAGATTTAAGAGTATATATCAACTAGTATGAATATCATAATAAGTTACTCAAATCAATCATCATTTTTCAAAATATATACAAAATTTAAAATGAATAAATAAAACCGAACTAATTAAATACCAAATTAATGGTGATGTATAGTTGTGGGCATGGATTTATGAGTAGCAAGGACCCGAAGTGAATCGAATTATCACTCCTTCTATCCAGTTGTTCACTATTAAATATAATATAAAAATTAAAAAGTAAGTAAATAACAAGAATAATATTATCAAATTATTCTTATTAAATATAAATTATCTAAATATTAAAAAATAACAAGATTAAAATAGACACAAAATAATATATTATTCATTAATTTTATAAACTTAACAAATATTGTTGGCATTCCAAAATAGTGTAACGAACAATTAAATACGAGTTCCTCTATCTCAATTCACATGACTCATTCATTTAGTCCCTCCCAAAAATAATAGTATATTTTTATGTTTAATGACGATTTAACTTTAAAATGCTCGTAATAAAATAATTTATAAAAAAAATATTTGTATTTTATTTTAAATCATAAATTTTGAAATCTATTTACTTTTAAATTTTATGTCAAATCAAATTACCTCATACTCTCTATGCTCAGATTTAGTTGTCGAATTTTAATACAACACACTTGTTAAGAAAATAATTTATTGATATAATAAATTTACTATTTTACCCCCTATTAATTAATAATAGATTTCAAATATATTTACTTGTATATTTTTGAAAAATATTAACTAAATTGAAGATATAATAAAAAGAAATTTTGTCCCATAATGTATTAAAAAAAAAAACAGGGAGTATGAATTAGGACTGGAATAGTACTGTAGAGAACATAATTTGGACAGAGTTGAGGGTTCTAAGTAGATATTGTTGCAGAGACACTGCTCTCTACAAATACAATCTTATGATTTTGCGCCAACTCAACGCAACCTTAATTTATTGTCGGGAAATACAAACTAAAAGAATTTAATGCAAGAGAAAACAGAAAGAGGAATTTCTTTTTCTTTTTTTACTCCTTTCGTTCATCTTTATTTGTCTTTTATTGATTTTAGACAAGAAATAAAAAGTAGTAAATGGTAGAGACAATTTTATCAAAATCACTCTTTGAATATAATTAATACAATATTTATAATAGAAAAATGATTATGACTAAAGTAAATTAGGAATTCAGTATAAAATTATCTATTAATTTCATAAATTGAATAAGTATTAGTGGACGGAGGAGTATTTTTAGAAAAGAGCCTATAGCTTTTCTTTTTTCATCAAATATGTTGAGTAAATTATGTCGGTATCCATTTATTGAATTCCAACTTCAAAAACTTGAAAGAAAAGAGAGTCATTTATGAAGCACAAGTTTTGTAAGAGCCTTCTTTTTAACTTGTTCAAGTAAAAACGTCTCATACTGGAAAAGGTATGTGAACCCCAACCTCCTCCTTATTTCCTTCTTTTGTTTATATTGTTAAATAGGTGATATTAGTTTCATATTCTGATATTTTCCTTGTAACTAATAAGTAGCTTATGTGCTTAATCTAATCAACGTGTTACAGTCGAAATCTTGTGGATTAACAGTTTTTAAGCCCCACAAAAGTAGTTAGGCTGATCTTTTCATCAAACCTTAATAATGCTGCTAATCTATTCCTTGTTGGACCTTTTATGATTTGGCTTGGTGGAGGTGGGGGTCTCTTTGGGGTACTTATTATTATTGCTCATTTGACTTGATACGATATTTAAAAAAAAATAGATGTTAGTTATGTAGTTATAAATTATTTTTTAAAGATAAAATAAATATTTTAAAATTAAATTATTATTTAATAATATAAAAATATATTATTTGTTTTAAAACTGACCAAAATAAATTACATAAATTGAAACGTGGAAAGTAAGAAGAAAAATCTTCTATTTAAGACCGGAACTCTCAGGTAATCTTCAAAAATAAATGCTCCTCAGCCCATATCTTAAAAAGTGGTCTAGTTGGTTCTAAAAAATTAGTATACCCAAAATTATTTTTGTGCTCTAAAATAATTTTAAGATATTTTAGTGATTTATAACAATCTTAAAATATTTTTGTGGTTAAAAATTATTTTATTAAGAGTCAAATGAAGATTATAAAATTAAATTATTTTTAATTATAGTAAGACAATATTTTTTTGAGATAAACTAAAAAGAAAAATCTAGCTATCACATAAAATGAAACAAAAGAGTAATTTTTTTTTGTATTGAAAAATTAAGAAGCTATTTCAATGTACATTTATATCTTTCCATGCATTTTCAAATGAATTGATTTAGTGAAAAATAAATTGAAAAAAAATATGTTTTATTTCATAAATTTCTTATTACTTCACAATTATAAAATCTTGTATTTCTAATAGTGAAAATAAATCATTATTCTAAGCTCTCTTTCGTCCAAATGGACATGGACATAGTGCCAACTCATCAATGCAAGATGAAAATTATCACGCTAGAAAATTAACAACAGTACTGTTAGGAAGCTTGGTAAGAAAAGACAGTGGAAAGTAAAAGTAAACGGATTTAATTTAACCTCAATATTTGTAATACAATGCATAATCATATATGTCAAAATTTTATTAAAATCTTACCAAATACTCTTTTTATCCAATAATAATTATTTATTATTGACTTGACAAATAGATTAAGAAACTTAAGTCTTTTTTTAAAAAAAAATTAAGTCATTCAAATATATTAAAAATGAATATTATTTAATAACAAAAATAAAATAATAAATTATTTATTAATTTTATAAATTGAATAAATATTGTTAGATATTCGAAAATATTATCGTGCATGATTACAAATGGACAAAGAAAATATTAACTTACACATACACAATTTTAAAAGTGGGTTATGCTTAGTAATGAGAATCTAAATATTAACCCCTCTTAAATATAAATTATTTCTGAGTTTTGAAAGGTATCGCAGCCTTAAAACAATTGGACAACTAGGAAAAGAATTCATGAAGTATACACCACATCAATTTTGTCTAATATTATCCTAATTAACCAATAGTAAAAAACATTTATTTATTTATTTTTTACAAAAAAAATAGGGGCAATGACTGCATGCTATAAGCTTACAGATTGTTGCGTGTAGGGTTGGCTCAACCTTTTTCTCTTTTTTAATTTTGGTGGGGTAGGGGGGTGTTTGGTACTAAAAAAAAATACTAGTTGACCAAAGAGATGATACCGCGAGTCCGTGCTTCATGGCTGGCGTGCGTCCTGTACCCCAAGAGGAGACGTACATATATAATATTAAAATTCAAAAACTAAGAAAACAACAAAACTCTACATGCTAATTCATCATATATTTAATTTCTCCTATACCTTTTTATATGATAGATTGCGAATTCATATCCTAAAAATAACTGTTAATATTTATATCAAAACTAGACATTAAGTGTTTGTACGTCAGTATGGATTCAATAAAAAAAAATTATTAGAGATAATATTATAAAATTATTGTTAAAATATTAAAAAATATATAAAATTAAATAAATGAAACAGATACATCAAAGTCTATAAAATATTTTGATTGAACCGTAAAGAATGGAAAAAAGCAGACAACTAACAATTAAAGCAATTATGTCATTCAACAATTACCTGCTTCAACAGCTTCTATAGCCTCTTATTATATAATAATAAAATTATTTTAATATAGTCTTTAAAATATGATTCATTCTTTTTAGATCATGCTAATGAAAAATACTTGATAATTCATGCTCCAAATCCTATGAGTTTCACAAAAAGAAATAAATTAATAGTAGAATGCGGCGCCTAACGATCCCACAAATCTCGCCGCCAATCGCTCCTTTTAATATTTTACTTATTATATCTTATGTTAACTTCAAAATCATTCAACTCAAAGTATATTATTAGTATAAGAAAATGGATGAAAAGATAAAAGTTAGTAATCAGATGAAATAAAACTATAATAATAATAAATAAAAACAGGTGACAACAAAGATATCTGAAATTTGATTATAATATTTCAACAAATTATAATCTTTGAAAGATTTGTTGTCACTTACAAGGATAGATGTTTAAAGAGGAGATAATGTGAAGCGGATTCTATAATAAAGGAAAACTGTTGCTAAACTTTAGAATAGTCTACGTGGAAAAATTGAAGCTACTAAAATAAAATTTCTGACAGTTCAACAACATTAATCTCTAAAAAGAAAAACTTAGATAATCAAATTTGTATTAGTAATTACTTTAGCTTTCCTTACGAGAGAAATTACTCCCTCCCACCTATCTTTTGAAAATTAATTTGATTAATTTTTAAATTAAATTATATTAAATAAATTTTATATTTAAATTAAAAAAATTATTAATTGCAACTTATTATATATCAATATAATGAAAAATATATTTTAAAATATTAGTCAAAGTCATATAGATTAATTCTAAAAATAAAAAATTATGACAATTAATATGAGACAAAGATGGTATAATTTTTTTTGTTATTCTTTTTCATTATAATTATATTTTTGTGTAATGCAATTTATTTCTGCTAATATAATTTTCGAAAGCCAAATGCAGAGTAAAAGAGCAGCGTTTGTAGATTCTCACAGTTGAGAGAATTAATAGGTGTACGAGGAATTCATCAAAGAGTCGTAGAGTTTGATGCCTTTGATTTTCTATGCACAATGTACAACAAAACTATGGATAGTAAAAGAGGACCAAAGTAATAATAAAAGACACACACAAAAATGCAAAGTAACAGCATTTTTTACTATTCCAATAAAACCAAATATTGACAAGAAAACAAGGAAAATGAACAAAAGAACTTGGCCATCATTCTAATCATTCATAATAATATTTGTATTCCATCTCCATCCCACTTTCTCCCTAATCTAAATCTAATCTATAAGTATATGATTAGCCATATAATCAAGTACTTCAAGAAATTAAACCAATCCCCCCACATTAGTTATTATCTACACTGCACTTCATACGATTAAACTAATTTTTTTTCCTTCTTTTTTTTTTCTTTTGAAAATCATGATTAAGAAAACATGATTGTAAGGTAGCACTAATTCATACTAAATCTCTCCTCTTTTTTTTCCTCTTCATTGTTGTTGTGATCACATAATCATGACTTCAATCTTTCTAAGGAGTGATAATAATCTTCTTTTTTCTAGTCTGAAGAACAAATCCATGATTCCACCGTACCTTCGCCACCTCTTGTTGTCGCTGTTTCCTGCACTTTATCACCATGAAAATTTGCTGCATTGATACTGTTGTTGTTCCTCGCTGCTGCTGCTGCTTGTTCTTGGGAAATCAGATTGGGAAGCCCACTCAGAAGCTGTCCATGTTGGGCACTGCTGTTCATACTAAACTCTTCGTTTGACGATGGCATTTGGAATTGTTCATGTTCTTTCGATCCAATTCGGTATTTCTGAGAAGATTGTTGAAGAAGTGATGTGATGATAGAGTTCTGTTGAATTGTATTGAAGAGACTAGAGTTTTGTGCGACTCCGCTGGAAAGTTGGTAGTTAATAGTAGAATTAGAAACACTAGAGGTCGTTGTAGAACTAGAACCAGAACCAGAAGCAATATTAATGTTAGGTAAACTACTCAACATTAACGAGGACGCCGATGAAGAAGGGGAAATAAAGGGTGGTGGTGGTTGAATTTTCTGAGGGAAAGGCCTACGAAGATAATTAGGTGGTTGTGAAATGTTGAAAGGATTAGTATTAGCGGCGGCGGCAGTATTACCAAGAGATGTTATTGCAGAATTGGGTGCAGAAGCAAATAAATCAAATCTGGTTCTCTGAGGGAAAAAGGAAGTAGAAGTGAAAGGTGGTGCAGGTATCCCTGTAAATTCTTGAACCATGGCTCTGAAATTAGTTGTATCAGTTGTCAACACAGTAGTTGGTGCTCTTCTCGAAGCTCTCGATCTTTTTTTCGGATTCCGTGCCGGTTGTGTAATTGCTTGATCCGCTGCCGCTGCAGCTACCGGCTCAGTAGTAGTTGTAGTAACACTCACGTTTCCGCTGCCGCCGCGGTGTTCTGACGATGAAGAAGGGAAGGAAATACCACCAAAGGATAAGGAATTATTATTGAAATAAGTAGATGACTTATCAGCTGATGGTAATAATAGCGGGTTGTTGGTTTGGTCGGACCTTATAGGTTTAAGGGACCAATCAGTATCGAGATTGAAAAGTGAATTAGGGGTGGCTGTGAAGTTGTGTGACGGAGGTGGTGGTGGTGGTTGGGGGCGGGATATGGGGTTGAAATAGTTGGCAAAAGGGTCAAACATGGATGAGTTTTGTGTGTGAAAAGCTGAATCAGAAGGAGCACGTGAATCGTACTCTTCATCACCACCAACACCGCCACCAGTACTTGATGACTGCAGACTAGCACTGTTGTTTCCAGAATCCATTATTTTTTGTTTTAAACAGCTCAGAAAACAAATGGCATAAAGCAACAAGAAGAAGAACAAAGGACAGAAAGAGAGAAAAAGAAAAGAGATTTTTGTTTGTTGGTTTTAGTGCACTTACAGCAAAAATCTCATTAAACAAAAGACAATCCTATATGTATATCCTTCAAATCCCTGCACAACAGAAGATGTAGATGATTGTAGTAGCAGTACTTCTATTCCCCATGCTTCTTGTCTCTGAGGCACAACAAGAAAAGAGATGAACACAAAAAGTTAAAAAAGTCATGATGAGATCCATATATCCAATTGATCCATCTCTGTTTTCTTTTAGGGTTTTCAGGGATAAAAAGAGAGGAAGAAAGAAATGGAGGAGAAGAAGGAAAAAGAGATTTAAAAGAAGAGAAAGAGAGGCGGCTTTAAGAGAAGAAATCTCAAAATTTTCCACTCAAAAGGAGGATATTAGCAGAGTGGGGTACACCCATGAGAGGCGCTCTTCTTGAAAGGGACTTGCTGGGAGAGGGAGTTTTCTTTTTCCATGGCTTTGTGATTTACAGTGTGAAAGGTTTTATATACTTTTAAAACAAATGAAATCAGTCAAAATACAAGTTATTACCATTGCGTAAACAGGGAAATTGGAGTAAATGAAGTTAATGTTTGGATGGGTTTATATCAACTGTTTTTTACTTCAAATTATTTTGAGGTCATTTTATCATTTTTGAATAAATTTTTTTTAAAAAAAGTTAAAATGATGAAAATAAATTAAAATTCCAACTTCAATATTAAGTACTATATCTTATTTTTCAAATTCCTTTAATAAAAATTTTAGATCAATCATGAATATTTAATAATTTAATTGATTGATTATATGTGTTTTAACGTTATTTGATAAGAGACCAATTTTCATTTTGTAATCCTTCCCATTTTCCTTTTCTCTTCCCCCCTTTTTCTTTTAAGAAAAATCTTTACATTTTAAAATATATACTGGTTTTTTTTTTCTTTTACATGAAATAATGAGGTAAGCATGAAGCCAAATATTAGAAAAGATGATGGTTGGTGAAAGAAAGAGAGCCACTAAATAATTAAGTACGTATCACCTTTCATACAAGCTTACAAAATGTATGTATCCATATCAAATAATATTATTAGTTACAGTATTTAGCATGAAACGGACAAGTCAAAATACTCCTAATATATACTTTTGTGCTATAATATTTACTCATAAAAATTATAATATTGAGTACTATTTTTTGTAAAGAGGGAAACGAATATCACACCCTCAAATAAAAAGGGTATATTTGGATATTAGTTTAATTGGAAACAACTAAGTTGTGAAAATAACAAATCTTTTCCCAACAATCTTGAAATTTAAATATTTTTGAAAGATAAAAAATGAGAGAACTTAATAAAAAATATTGCATGTTTGACTAAGTGGGAAAATTCAGAGTTTTTTTCAGAAAAAAGAAAAAGTAGAGGATATTATTACGACCTACAGAGAATCTCTCATACATGTCCTCTTTCAACTGAATTATAGGTAAAAATCATCATTCCTTTGTGCTTTAACATCGTTAAATTCACCTCCTCATCACTTTTCTCTTTGCTACTGACAACAATCACATAAATTAAATTTTGAACAACAAATTTTATCATTGTTTTAGAGATAAAAAGAAATTACTTTCATAGACTATCAATTCAAGAAAAATAAAATAATATAGAAATAATTATAAATGACATTTACTTTTCAAACAACTAGAGTAAACTTTTTAGATATAACCAAAGTTTTTTTTAAAAAAAATTATATAATTAATTTTGCTTTTGATGGATGGATAGATCAGTTCAACAACACTTCAAGTTCGCTGCAACTATCGGAAATTTTGTTGTCATTAAAACTCTAATTTTTGTTTTTTTTCTGTGTAAATTATATGTATTTCTTTGTTTTAATTATCTTATTATTTGATTATAGCTAATTAACTACTATGTGTATATTTTTTACTCATTATTTTTTAATTAAATTATTTGTCCTTGAACTAAAAATCTATTGAAAATAGTCTTTCTAATTTTTCAAGATCTGTATAAACTTTATCATTCGTACGCCCTATGAATCATACTGAGTATATTATTATTGTTAACTACTACCTTCTTATTCCAATGATACTTGGATTTTATATTTGTAATCCATTAATTTATACACAAACATTTATTATGTATTTATATCAATGTTTTCTTATAACACCCAACTACGAACAAAAACCCTAATCCTAAGGCTAAATCCCTCACGTTATGCTGAGTCTTACACGTAATATCATAAAAGCAGGTGGCAAGAGGCTTAACACTTATTTCTACTGTTTCTTAAATCCTAAACACTTCACTAAATTTTAATACCTTTTTTTCCCTTTAATTTATTATTTAATTGATAGAATAATATATAGTACATATCATATGGAAATGGAATACTTTAAGATATATAGGATTATATAGATACACGTGGCATTAAATGCTGAGGGAATTGATTACCTAAACCTAGCTTAACGTATGATGTCGCTTGCTCCACTTAAATAACTTCCTATATAGTGTAACTTTGTGTAGGCACCGGTTTCAATCAAATCATATAATATATCTACTAATTACTATAAAGAGCCAAAAAATACTTTCAATACCTCAATATTATGCAAACATAATTTTTTATGTTAGTTATAACATTTGCTTAATTTTACAAATAAAATAAATGAAACATCCTCTCTATCTTTGTGAGATAGTGATATGATCTGCGTATATTTTATCCTTTTCAGACTCTACTTGTGAAATTTCACTAGGTATATATTGTTGTTTGTTGTTACAAATAAAATAGATGTATGTTTATATATGACATTAATGATATATTTGGTATAAGGAAAAACATAATTGTTTCTTATCTTTGTGATGGTCGTTTGTTAATTTTTTTTTAAAAAAATATTTTATTCAGAAAAATAAATTTCTTACAATGAGCAGAATGTCTTTTTAATAGAAATATGTAAGAAAACTATATTTTATTTGGCCACGTCGCTATCATCCTTACACTCTCATAGTATTTACCTTAATTATATGTAAATGCTGAAATTATTACCCTCTATATTATTTGGCCCAAACTAATGATCATAGTGAGCCCATATTTCAAGTTTTATTCTATTTAGTTCATTTTGACAAATTGGTGATTGAGATGTCACATCAAAATTATGGTTAAAATTTAAAGTTATTTGACGATAGCATTGATTATTCAGATGGAGCTTCATGGATTAAAGTTTGTAAGAGTGGAAATTCAATTGTTGTATGAATTTGTACAATATTATATGATGGGGTTGTTTGGTTGATGGTTAGGAGGAGTTATTCATGCATTAAAATTAACATAACTTTATACTTTCTAACATAAGTTATACGATGTTTGATTATTTTATTTTTTTATTATAATAAAAGATAGTATTGCTAATACATTAAATATTATTTTCTGGAATTAATATATATAAGTTATGGTGAAATATGCGATAGAAGATGAAATAACTAATACTTGAATAGCTAAATCATGATTAATTAAAACCTACTTAAATAATTTATGACAAGTATTAGAGCCTATTTGGATGAGTTTGCAATTTTTGACTTTTTATTTTTTATTTTTGGGGGCTTAAAACAGATTCTTTAAAGCCTTTTTTTTTTTTTAATTATATTCAAATATTATAAAAGTACTTATAAATTGTCTTTGTCTTAAAAGCACTTACGATAAGCAAAACAAAAAGGTTCCTAAAGGGCATACCATACATCATATTAGGTTTGGTGATATTTCATATATAAAAAATAATGTTACAAACATGATATTATTTATGTAGAATTTAATACATAAATAAGTTAGCTCCTAATTAATCAGCTATCAAAGGACCCTTAAATGAGTATAATATTGTATTCATGGTACATAAACACTTCTCCAAAAATAAGTTGGCTCTACCTCCACGAGTAGTGTAACGAAAAATATTACTATGTGGATGCAATATACTATATTAACCTGCATATTTTCAAAAAAAGTTTCTTCATTTGGAATAATATCTTTTGTTTTGTTACCAAACATCCGAAATAAATAAATAAATATATTTTGTGAAAAAAAATATTTTTCTTCTTATCAAACACACTTTTATAGATAATTAAGTATATAAGATAATGGAAGTTGATCTTGACCCTCCATCTTTTTCATAATATTGCTTGTGTACCTTGCAAAAAGAGTGATGATACATTTTTATCCTAGCCACTGGATTCATACTGAAACCCAATTGAATTGTCATTCATGCAATATTATTCCATCTCTCATTATGGTTTGTTTCTAGTACCATACTTCATAATATACCAAAAAGAACATTTTGCAGCGTGGGTAGGTTGCCTATCAAATAAATTATATTCCAAAATTATGCCACTCTTTAGGACCTTTGCATATTTTTTTTCTTAGCTAGGTTGTTTGATTAATGAGATAAAAATAAGAATAGAATGCAAAAATATTTAATTATGAATATTTATTAATCATGAATACCAACTTATACCGAATGACACTGAATATGAGGGGGGTGAAGACATATCTTTTAAATCATTTTAGGTAAATTGCATTTAGAGATTATAGCTGATGATAACTAAAAAAGTTGTCTTTTCCTACTTTTTCCTAATATTCCACGAATAATCGAAGAAGCATGAAACATGAACTCTTTAGTTTACATTATTTTAGGAAAATTAAATTAAGATGCATGAGACATGAGATTCTCACTAATTATAGTGTTAGAAAGGGATACATTATTAAATATTATTAATAGTAAATCTCATGTCGTCTACGATGGAGGCCTTTTTTTCTTTTTATCTATAAGCAATTACTTAGACCTAACGAAAAATATTTACCACTATAAGAGGTTTGACCATGAGTCCATGACCAACAAGTATTTTAAGCTCTTGCGATAAGTATTTGCTTACATAAGAAACAAATTGTCCAGGTAAATTTTTCTCCAACTTATATGATGTTTGATAGGTAGACATGAAATATATATTCGTGTATAATTATTATATTATTTGGTTGATATTTTAGAAACTCAATCAATGAACTAGTAGATGTATAGGTTATGGGAAAATCTATCCATTATTTTGTACAGGCGAAAAGTTGAATAACTAATACATGTAAAACTATCGTGAAGCAAATAGTGTAGCAGATGCACTTGCCAAAGAGAGAGCGAACATGTACAATCTACATCATCAAATTACCCTAGAAGTTCCGCCATCTTTTGTCCAGAGTAAGATCGAAGCTCACAAGAATGGAACATATTTTACGAGACTACAACATAAATCAGTAACCGTGATGTCAAATGTAACAAATATTACTAGTGGTAGTATATATCCCCTTCCTATGATTTGTACTAGCAGAACAAATGCTCTGTCATTATCTTGGACTAACGCATATTAAACTTGGCAACTTCTACTTATTTCCTAACTAATGCAGCACATTATCAATTTTTACAAAATTTTAAAACATAATTTGTGAAAACTGATGTGTTAGTATAAAGTGATTCACTAAAAAGCACAATATCTAGGAGTAGTAGTTTTCTTGGAGAGGAATGATTAAAAAGTTGAAAAATAGGCAGACAACCTTTAATAAATGGATAAAACTAAACCGACCAACCAAGAGCTGCAGGTTATATCTCACATCGTGGGCCTTTAACTTTCAATCTCATTAAAAAAAAATTGGAATTTTACTTGGAACCATTTTTACTATATTATCAAATATAAATCACTTGAATAAGCTTAGCTAGTATGACGTAAGTATAAAGAAATAAGTGAATGAAGCAACAATACTCACTACAGAATGGTATATAAATGAGTAAACCAGCTCACTATTAACTCTCTACCTAATAATACAATTTATTTCATTTAAAACATTTTAAGTCGTTTTTATTCAATCACAGACCCTACCTGTATTAAATAAACATATCTGTCCTTTCTTCATAATATTTTTAAGAAATTTATCCAACGTTGTATTAACATACCATAAATCATACAAGGATTAAAAAAAAAAAAAAGTCTCTAGATGGCCAAAGGATGAAGCAATAGAAGCTTGTGGAATGAGATACTCAAACTTCTCCTAGACATGATTTTTCATGTGGGCACCTAATAATTAGTTCCAATAATCTCATTCACATTTATGTACTTTCAATGGCCTTGAGTTTATACTTATCTTCCTATAAAAATAAAACAAATAAAAAGAAAGTAGGAAAATTGAGTTCCTCCCGACAAGCGCCTAATTTAACATTGTTGTACGATTGAATGCTAATGTAGGTACCTGCGAAAAAATGATTAAAAGAAATTAAATAGTATTTGCTAGAGAATTGAGTGTTTCAATTGTAATGCATAACTATTTAATAGGGGATTTACTGTAAATACTAACTTAATTCATTATTGCTGAAATAATAATCTGCTTCTTCACATTTACTATGCTTGCACGCAGTTATTGATAGATAGAAAAAACATGACATCCACACTTGGATATTAGCAAAAGCATTACATAATATATTCAACCTTTTTTGCCATCTCAAACTTATGAATTGTACCTCTAATTTTACATCAAACTTGGAGCTTTTCTTTAGGGATGAAGATAGTATAATCTGCCGCACTTCTTGCCTTCGAATGGGGAATATAATTATGTTGTTTTGTCACAACAATTTCCATGATATAAGTACTTACTAGTCTTTACAAATGACGATATCTACTTTCTCCCGTGATTCTACTGTACTCTTTTTAATAGTTACATCATCTACACAAATATAATTGAATGGTTGAGTTTCTTCTTTATGCACCACAAGTTAGGGCTGTTCAAAATCAAATCAAATGAAAATTGATTATTCGAATAAAAAAAAAGTTATTGGTTTATTGATAACGGATTATTGGTTTAGCAGTTTCAGTAACGGTTTAAATTCTTTTTAATTACTGGATTATCGGTTCTTAACGATTTTTTTAGGTTTTTTTAATAGGTTAACCGTTAACTCGATAATAACTTAAATAATTATATTTGGACACTTGATATATAAAGTCTTGATAGTTTCATACTTTTATTTTTTACTGTCTTAAACTCTTAGTTATTTCTACAATGTAATAGTGTTTGATTTTGAGCAAAAGGCAATTTGTCAACTTATGTGTATGATTCATTTGATTTGTCAACTTATTTATAAGTAATTTTCAATAAAAGAAATAATTTTGTCAAATCTTAATAATTAAATCGATAACTGAACCGATAATGATCAATAACCAATAAACTAATAACCGATAAGCTAATATCTTAATAATTCTATAACGATTTAGCATATCTACAAATTATTAATACCAATAAGTCGAATTGATAAACTTCAAAACCAAACCAAACCAAACCGAATCGACCGAGAAGTTGGCCTTTATAATCTACTATAATTGTTTCTTGGACATCATATACTTCCAACCTTTTGATCAAGTGAGACTACATGTCATTGATATTTGAGCCAAATACCTCTTATTTGAGCTTTATTCTCTCTTCACTCAATTGTTTTGCCATATTAGAAAGGTCATATAGATAAAACCATATGAAATTTTCTTTGTTGAGCTTGTTCCTCGAGCCTAAATTGACTCATAATTTCTTCTTTTATCACTAGCCAACCTTCCACTATCATTGAACCCCTCCATGCGATCGTAGTTCATTTTGAGACCCGTAGTTCTAGTTGTTATCAAAAATCATTTTGACCCATTTTTTTTTTTGAACAAATTAAACAATCTAAAACTCAAAATTTTCAAATTTGTCAACATTTCAATAAAACTTTAAAACTTAACTCACAATTGTTTAAATAAGACTTGAAATAGCTAGCAGGAAGGGTGGAATAGTAAGTTTATAAAAAATTTCAAAAATAACCCTTCAGATTATTATATTATCCACCATTAAAAACTATATTTGTCCTCAAGCAAAAAGTAAAAAATATCTAGCACACATATCGAGCTTCATCATCCAAGTAATCTCCTCAATTGAATAGTGCTTTCATATAACCTTCACTGGAGCAATCTTTTTCATCCTTAGCTTCCAAACCCGCGTATCTAAAATAATTATAGACTCCTCCTCAAATGATAATTCTGGACCTAACTCTATAGAATCAAGCAAAATAACACAAGACTCATCTAGTACATACTTTCCAACCATGGAAACATAAAAGATCGAATGTACAATTAATAAGCTAAGTGGCAAGACCAGCTCATAGGTCACCTCTCCGATCCATCTTAAAATCTCTAAAAGGCCAACAAACCTAGGGATGAGCTTGTCTTTTTTTTTTCTGAAGCTCATCACACCAATCATAGTTATACCTTAAGCCAAATGTGATCGCGCATCATGAACTCCAAGGCTCAAACCCTTCTACCTGCATAAATCTTTTGTTGGCTCTGAGCTGTCACCAGTCGACTTTGAATCAAATAAACCTGCTCCATGATATCTCTAAGAAAGTTAGTGTCTAATGCATCCACCTTAAGAGAATCGAACTGTTAGAACCCGTATTTCATGCATTGGAACAATTAAAAAAATTTGAGACCAAAATTGGAATTAATTGGAAGTGAGTTGTGTGTGAGGTGCTTGAGCCATGTAAGTATGTGTGTGTTGTGTTGTGTTATGCTGAAACTATGAATTAATGCCTAGTTAGTATATTATGACCATTGTAGGGTGAAGGAATGATTGAGAATCATCCATATGTGTATGTTGGTGTGCTAGCCAATGCATAGTTAGTATATTATAATCATTGTAGGGTGAAGGAATGATTGAGAATCATCCATATGTGTATGTTGGTGAGCTAGCCGAAAATGGGTCACATTATATGATAATGAATGAATGAATGTCACTTAATGTTTTAGTCGTCGTCGTTATGAATTCTATGTGGGAAATGAATGTTTATTGGCTCAAATTGATGTTGTAATTATTGCGGACTGATTTGGATGTTATTGCATATTTAATGTAATTTGTATAGGAATGAGAATAGCATTGTTAGAATGTGAATTGTGGAAGCAAAGTATGATTTGAGAATGGGGAACGTGAAAAGTGGGGTTCTCGGGTTTAGGGGTTGTTCTTGGGTAGATTGGAAAAAAATTGGGATTGTTGGAAGTGTTATTGAATTGCTTAGAATGTCTTTAAATATTGTTGGTATGGATTTGAGTTAGTATTTGAATGTATAAGCATCGATGTTGGCTTAAAGGTACACAAAT
>DF358889.1:0-17205 GCA_000787875.1 Solanum virginianum | reverse complement strand
ATTTTGATAGGAATTGGTTAATTCTTTATTTTTAAACGTCTATCACAATTGATAAATTTTTATAAAAATTAAATATTCAAAAGTTATAATAATATCGGAAAAAGGTTAAAATAGCCCTTGAACTATGCATAATAGAAAAAGGTCAAAATTGCCTCTGAACTATACAAAACAGATTACTTATACCCTCCATTATATTTTGGGGCCAAAAATACCTTCGCCTTTAGCCTAATAGACCACAAATACCTATCAAGGGTTAACAACACTAATGTAGCAAGCCATGTGGCATTAATTTCGCCACCTAAACTTGCGAACTAGAATATCCATTAAATTTGAACCAATTCATAATTCATTAACCCTAATCCATTAATGAAAAATCCCACCCACTAAAAAGACATTCATATTTCCCTGTAACTCTCTCCCACTTCGGTAACTATTATTGTGTCTACCCCAACATCCAAACTCACAGTAATCCTTCTACACCGTCCAATCAAGACAGTTTGTTTCTTCAGCAACAACAATTTCAACAACAACAGTTCAATCAACCGTAACTTTATCAGCAGCAGCAACGATATCAACAGCAACAAATACAGCTTTCTTCATCCCAAGCAACCCTTGAAACTCTCTGTAGCTTTCCCCATTCCCTACACACTGTGAAAGAAGAAGAAATAATAAACCCAATGTCATAAAATGTGATAAAAGGCAGATATATAGTAATAGACAGAAAATTTCAGAATAATAGTTACTGAAGTGAGAATTTCCTCTTAATTTAGTTGGTTGGATCTTTCGTGTTAGAATTATGGATTATGTATTGGATCAAATTTAATAGATATTCTAGTGGCAAGTTTAGATGGCAAAATTAATGCCACGTGGCTTGCCACATCAGTATTATTAACCCTTGAGGGATATTTATGATCTATTAGACTAATGATCAGAATGTTTTTGATCCCAAAATATAATAAAAGATATACAACAACAACAACGTATCCAGTGAAATCCCACAAGTGGGGTCTGGGGACAATTTAAAGACAATTTTGACCCTTTTTCATAATAGCATGAATAAAATATTTCCCCCTTGTAATATCTTACAACACCAATTACCATAAGCAATATGCTCGTTATGTTTAACATAATTACATGATATATCACTCTAATATAAAAATTAGAATGAAATTTAAATTAAAATGTATAATCGATTTTATTGAATAATTAATTAAGTTTGCGGACTTTATATTCTATCAAGAAAGTGTTTTATTATATGTAATTGGACATAAAATTTTCAAAAATATCTATCTTTAATGAGATGAGAAGCTTGATCATTACTTTGGAGTGTCAAGTTGCGTTATCCAGCTTTGACACGTGGAACCAAGTGTCTCTTGTATAATCCAGCTTCCATGCATACATCCAAGTATATAATATAATTGAATTTATCTCTCATAACAATAGATAAGTCTTCTACTTGCAATTTTATTTTTTGTAAAAAAAGAAATGTCAAGAAAGTTGATAAAAGAAGGGATGAAGAAAGTATTGGGGCATTCAACAAAGAAGGACTTCCCTATACTTGAAGGGCATCCAATTGGGCAACAACATGGAAAAGAAGTTGTTGGAAACCTAAACAAATTAAGTGACAAAGATATGAAGATGAAGGAATTCAGAATCTATAGATGGAGCCCTCATAATCCAAACCAAAAGCCATTTCTTCAATCATTCTCTATTCACCTTCCCTCGTGTGGCCCGATGGTATGTATTATTAATCCTTTTATTTTATTTTATTAGAAAGAACATATCTTACTACTATTGTTAGAAATAATTTAATTTAAAATTTCATTAATCTTTGATGACATGATTTATGAGCACAAAAATCGCTAAGAATTGTTTTGGACTATAGATTTTAAAAAAATTTCTGTTTTTTAAATTTTGTGTTAAGTCAAATGGTGTCACATGAAATGAATTGCAGAAAATATGAATTTTCTTGTATTATTTTTCCAGTCGTTTGCCTCGGTTAAAACGTAGGTGGATTTCTGTTGTAATTGTGTATTGATATCTCAAGTCGCACTACACCAAATAAAAGATTTAGTCCTAATAATTTAGCATAATTGCCGTTAATACTCTATATAAATGTCACTAAAAGCTTTAATAATTTTGGATTCAATTGACTGTAATTGAATTAACTGTTAAGCCAATTAACAAGCTATGAAAAACCACTTGGTAATTTTAGAACAACAAAATTAATAAAGATGGTGATAGAATCTTTTAATTTAAGAGATTAAAAATAATTTAATTAGCAAATACATTAGACTTTTAAAAAAATATATATATATTAAAAAATAAATTTTTTGTTCCTCAAGTTTATCAAAAAGTAGTGTAGTCATCTTCAAAGTAATAAATTTATTGAGCTTTAAAATATTGATATTTACGTAACTTAAATTAAACTCAATATTTTATATATTAAAATTAAAAGATAAGAAAATTCAACTACTTATTATTATATGTTTGCACACAAAAGATTCAAATTCAAGTTAACAAAGAATAATATAGTAGAAAAAATATATGTATGGGGAAGGGAGAGATAATATTTTGAAAAATAATGAAATAATTAGATATTACACACATTAGTATTCATAATTTTAAATGGAAGAGATGTGAATAACAAAACAAAATAATTTTTTTTAAAGTTTAAAACTTCAGGAATAAGCAAAACAGCTAGATTTGGTTTATGCTAATAAGAAGATCACTTGATTATTATTTCAAGCCAAGTGATAAGATAATGAAGAATCAACGCTAACAATTTAAAACATGTTTCGTTATCTCTATTTATATAATTTATTATAAGATGGAGGGTGGGAGAATTATATTTCATTAAGGAACAATCTCATAAGGTGAACTTTTTTTAAAGGTAATATCATTTTATCTTATCCAAACTAATAAACAGAAAATAAAGGTAGTAAAATACAAAATTTTTGTTTAACAACAGAAGAAAAAACAAAAGAAGAAGTAAAAGGACGAAACAAAATCATGATAAGCTCCAAAATTATATGGAAAAAGGTTTGGAAATGAGAATAAGAGAAATGGAAATGAAATAGCGCAAAAGCATGGAGGTAATAAATGCGAAATAATTATCATGACTTGTACTCTCTCCATTCCCTTTTATATGTAGTCCTTATTATAAATATATGATCCTTAATATATGTCGTTTCACAATATCAATACATAAATTATACTCTTCTTCTTATTTTGCCTTTCATAGTTAATATTTTGAAAATATATACTCTTTGACAAACTAAAAGAACTAAAAGGACAATTACTATTAAATAAGGGCAAAATGGTAAACTTATCTTTTTTCTTAATACAAGTGTCATCACAAAAAGTGATATGTAAAAGAGAACAGAAGGAGTATTTCGGTAATGTAAATGCGCTCTTTACTTTCCCGTTGAGAATTGATGAGTGCAATTGCATTCTTCAATTACAACAAGTTTCATGCCAACGAAGTAACAAACATGAATGATACTCTATTTCACCCAAATCTAGTTCTTGTGTGGCCTTCCAAGTAGACTAGCTGTTAGTTATTATCCAATAGAAATTTTCTTCTCACTCGTCGAAGTACTCGATACATAAATTTTTATTATTGTAGGTTCTCGATGCATTGCAAAAGATAAAAGGAGAGGTAGATTCAAGTTTGACCTACAGGAGGTCATGTAGAGAAGGGATATGTGGATCATGTGCGATGAACATAAACGGTGTTAATACATTAGCATGCCTCAAGCCTATTGATACTGATACTAGCAGGCCAATTACCATTACTCCTCTTCCTCACTTGTTTGTCATCAAAGATTTGGTCGTCGATCTCACTGATTTCTATCAACAATACAAGTAATTTCCCTCATCTCCTTCTCTTAGTTCATCAATGGACGTAGTTCATTTTGATTATATATTTGTGCAACAGTTAATTATAGCAATGTTAGACATGCTTGACAGAATGTTAGAAATCATCACATTAGTTTATGCCTGCTCGAGAATCTGTGGCAATCGATCAGCAGTACTTATATTTTTTATGTACTGACAATTTTAGTTGAGTCTAATCTTAGTATTTTTGACCTTTCGGATGAGTGATTTTATTTTGTGTGGGATGTTCTTTTCTTATACATAGTTTAAGATGAAAATGATGAACTCAATTGAATATACCATACATGTCAGATAAGTTATATGTCGGAGTTGTGATTCTGATAATGCAGGTCTATTGAACCATGGCTAAAGACACGAAAGGCCCCGCCAGATGGTAGAGAGTATAGGCAAACACCAGAGGAGAGAAAGAAGCTCGATGGCCTATACGAATGTATATTATGTGCTTGTTGCAGTGCTTCTTGCCCTTCTTATTGGTGGAATCCCGAGCAGTTCCTTGGACCGGCAGCCTTGATTAATACCTATCGATGGATCTCGGACAGGTTTATTCTTACAGTTGATGGGTAAGTATTTTGCTCACAATTACTACTTAGTTGTTTGATCAATGTTAGTTTTTTTCAAATTTTCAGTCGAGATGATTTTGCAAATGAGAGATTGCAGTCGATAACAGAGGACGAAAGACGTTTATACCGATGCAGGGCAATCGGAAATTGCACAGCATGTTGCCCCAAGAGCCTTAGACCTTCTGATGCCATAAGCAAGATGAAGACTAGGCACTTAACTGGGATACCAGTGGAGATTCTAAGCAATAGTAACAAGACTAGCCACTAAACTGGACACCACCGGAAGTTTGAGCCTTGTTATTACGTCCTTTACTTTTTCGGTGATCATTTACAATTGAAATTATATTATACGCAACGTGGAATTTGGTATTAATAGTGCTATTTCTAGATGATTTTTCGAGTGATCGATACGACCAAACCAGGAAGAATTACTCAATCCTAGATGAACAACCATGAAATCAGTAGAGAAATAGGGGCGTCAAATGACGGGTTGCGTTGAAATTGAGAATGCTAAAATTGGTTGAAATTGAGAATGTTAAAATGGGTTGACGTAGAAATTGGGTTGCGTTATGATCCGTTCAAACTTATTTTGGGTTCATATGAGTTGAGTTTAAAGAGGCTAAAATTCAGGTTGAGTCATTGATCCGTTCAATTTGACCTTTTTAATTTTAATAATTTTAACATATTATTATTTATTTATTATAATTATAATTTAAATTTTAACTCAAAAAATAAAATAAAAAAGTTACATGATAGAAATAATTATAAAATAGACAGTAAATATATATTACACTAATTTAAGTAAAAATTCATAGAATGGATTGAAATTAAGGATTAAATTAGATTTTATTATGGACTAAGATTTGAATGTGTTGAAATTGAATTCAATTAAAATTATCCTGAGCTCAAATATAAAATGTTGGGACAGATTGGGCGAGTTTACCTAAATGAAGGTAGGAACTATGACAAGAGAACAACAGGAACTTAAATAAACAACAAGGGCTTGACTAATGAGTTATTTTAGTCCTTGAAATCTCTACCATAATAACTAATGATTAATAATTAAATGATACTTCCTTGAATATGTGTTTAATAAGGATTAATTTAAGATTTTAAGTCGGGAGGTTGTAGTATATTCATTACTATATGAACTTAATACAGTATATATGATTAAAAGTTTTAAAGATAAATTAGTGTTGTTGGCTGAGATTGAACCTTTAAATTTTATGTTAATAAAGAATTCTTGAACCAATGGATTAATGAATCAATTTGTCATTTTGAAAATTGATTTCTTTAGTTAGTATTTAATATATTTTTTAAGAATTATATAAGTAATGTATCGAAATTAGTCAGATGATCACGGGTTCTCGTGCTCCAAAATTTACATATAAATTCGCCTCAGGTGGTCTTCATATTTTGTCCATCATAAAAAATGTCTTGTAAAAATATCTTTCATTCATTTAATGAAAATTTTGTGGACAAAATTGCCCTTTATATCGAATAAAAAAAGTTTATATTTTAATAATTAAATGAAATTAAGAAAAATTATTATTTTTTCTTCCCCCTCTCCTCCCTTATTTCTCACTTTTTTCTTGTGATGTTTTTTTTTTCTTTTTTTCCTTCTTATAAGGTAATTTGTTTCTTTTTCTTATTTCTTTTTGTGTGTGTGTGTTTCTTTCTTTCTTTCTATTTTTTTCTTATATTTATTTTTTCTTCTATTTTTTTAATTATGGAACTATAAACAATATTTATTTATATATTTTGTATTTCTTTTAAATAAAATGATTTCAAATTCAGGTGACAAAATTAAAGATAATTTTTTTTCATATTTATTATTCTGAATATATATGGTATGAAATTTCACGAGATGCTCTATAATTCTAATTTTAGAGGTAATATTTAACATAAAAACTTTTATAGAATAAGTTATATTACTGTTGACATCCAATTTTTACCCTCTACGGTACAAATCAATCATCGAGCTTTTAATTTTTAACAATTTGAAATAATTTAGCTTCCGAAAATAAAGAAATAAATAAAAATATTTTTCTCAAACAAATTTCATTTTATTTATTTATTTTAAGAGTTATTATTTTTAATTATTTCAGGTTGATAATATTAAAATCTCTTTAATTAATTTGTATAATTCGTCATGCAGTTAAATTAGTCAATCGAATTTAACTTGATTACTTTTAATTGGCTAAAATTGCAATCGAATTGGTCAATTTCTAAATTTTAAATCCCCACCTTGAACCCATTTTTCAGCATGTAGTCAAATCAATCAATCGAATTCAATTTGATTACCTTTAACTGGTCGAAATTGCAATCGAAGTGGCCAAATTTTAAATCAAAATACCCCTACCCCTTGAACCCATTTTCAATCCCTCTTTTCGACCTATTTTAATAAATTTTGGACCAATATCTTGGCCCAAAATATCCCAGATCTGGCCCAACTCTTATCTTTTTCAGCCTGCCTTTATACATATAATATATATCTATATACATTATACGCGCGGGTGGGGGCTGTTGACATCGAATTTTTACCCTCCACATTACAAATTATCTGATTTATTTAATTTTAACAATTTTGAAATATTTGTCTATTTTATTAAAAAAATTTGATATCCCGCGCGTGGGGGCCACGCGCCCCCAATTCTCTTTTCTTTCACTCAACGCACGCACACCCTCCCCTCACCATTCTTCTTCATCAACAAAACCAGAGCCAGAAAAACCAAACCAACCCCGACAGCTCCCCGATAACCCTCAACGGTCGACCAGTTTCATTGAGGAGATCACCCACACGTAGCATCGAGCCCCATTTTCCCAATTTACCCTCTGACTTCCCCCATTTTAAAATTCTAATCGACCCTATAAATTCAACCTTGTTCTTCACTAAAAAGGGAGGAGACATAAGAGGCAGCGGATCCAATTGGAAACCCTTAACAAAATTTATTCAACTTTCATAGCCATTATTGAACTCCTAAAGCTCGATATAGTTCAAAGACTGTCGAATTGATTTTCTCATAAACTCGTTTGGTTTGAAGTCCTTTGAAATCAAAGATTCTGGGTCGAGAAGGGTGTAGACAGAACTCTTCGGTGGTGGAGAAGCCCGTCAAGCTCGTCATCCCAGTACGCTGCTCATCATAAGGTAACGCCCTCGTCTCCCTCTTCTTAATCTCATTTAAGTCTCACACAGTGTAGTTAAAATGTGAGTCTTGTAGCTATATCGAAGTTGCCATGTTTGCATTTTGTTTGTCTTGACTAAAATGTCCTGTTCTTGCTAAGTCGATGTTGTGATTTGTTGTTGATTGTTGTCAGATCGTTCTCGATCTCGGTCAAGTCTTAAGGGCCTGCATTACCTATTGATTTCGTGTTCCTTATCCAATAAGTATGATACGTTAGTCGATTTCAAGTTGTTTCCAGATTTGGTACGTCTAAAATGACTCATTTTTCATGTCTCTGTATGTTAACAGTTGAGCCTAATATTTGTGTTGATTGAGAGTGTTGCTACTGCCTTTTCTGTTTACTGTTGAGTTGCTAAGAATCAAACTAGTGTCGAAATGATTTTGCTTCTCAAACACATGCTGTAATACTCAAATTTAGCCCGATAGTCCATTTTGTTGATGTCTCTGGTTTTCTGTTTGCTTGCTTCTGGTTCATTTTGGTCCAGCAAAAGTTTCATTTGTCATTACCTTACCGTGATGAGTCTCCATCCTTGTCAATCTATTTAGCTTGGAATAAGTGTCGATTCATTGTAGTCATGAAGTTATTACTCTATATTCGTCAAAAATGGTTCGTTTTAGTATCTGTTTAAGTTATATGAACTTGAATTTTCTTAAACACTACTTGAAGTTATGGTATTAGTAATCATTGGTTCATATCTATTCTTGAATTTATTTGTTTAGTTTTCAATTATGAATATCGTTTTAACTTTCTCCCTCCTCAATCTAGAGTTTCGTAGCTAACATATCTGTTTTCAATGTGAAATTAATCATGGTTTCACTTCATTTCAGCCTATACTTTTGATTGTGTCGCTGTTTTGAGTCTATGTTGTTGTTAAGGCTACCATTGTGAGTCTGTGAAGTTAATGTTTTCTTACAAAGTTATGTTGCAAGTTTTGTTGGGTTCCTTCTCTTTTGACCATGTTGTTGGCAATGTTCTCAATTTCTCGTCATAAGATAAATACTAATTTCTCTTACTTTCCTCTTCTTGCATGAACAATGCTCCGAGCCCATTTTGGGACACACCTTTGCATCTATATCGGGCCACGGAGGCCCAATTCCTTGCATTCAATAGCCTTGAGATGTTGTCGAGTCAAATGGAAGTTGATACACAGGTTTCAGAAGCTAAGATCAGTGTATACACTCTGATATACACTAATATACAGGAATATACACTGAGTGTATATCACAGGCAGAGATGGGCCAAAGCCCACTGGACAGCAGCCTGACAAATTTTTCTGATGGGCTTGGTAGGCCTAAAAATTAGAAATTAGGACAGGTTGATGAATTGGGCCTGCCAAAGCTTAATTTAATTTTTATTTTCTATATTTGTTGTATTTTTGAATGATACTTGTTATTTTTATGTGCTAACTTTAACATTTTATTTATTTTAATCTAATTAATTTTCCTGTCATGTCTACCATTTATGTTAATTTCTGCCTTAATAATTTTTACTTTACCCTCAGAATTATTTTTAGAAAATCAAACTTAGTAAAAATTCTTTCAAAATAGGAGTCAAGTTTAGTCAACATTTTGAAATTAAGTCGTCGTTTTTCAAATTTAATCAATTCTTTAAGTTATGGTCAAAATCTTTAAAACTTAGTCGACATTCTCAAGTTTAGTCAAGATTTCTTTCAAAAAATTAACCAATTCATTTCAAATTTAGTCAACATTTTCAAGTCATTCAAATTTAGCCAATTTTTAAAACTAATCAATCTTTTCAAAAACAATCAAATATTTTCAAAAAAGTTAGTCAACTTCCTAATCATCGGTCGACCGCATGTGAATTTCCGAAAAGAGTTGATCATTTTTTGATATAACATGGGCCATGCGCCCCTAATTTTTTCCTTTTCTCCTCATTTCTCTCATTCTCCACTGACGCGTGTTTTTCCCTCACCATCGCTCTTCTTCTTCAGCTCAAGAACAAAATCAGAAAACCAGCATAATCGAACCAGACAATGCCAAAATTGAAACTAATGTTCACTCTCCTCCTTCGTACCTATGTGTTTCCCTTTCCCTCATCCCCCTACGAATCCTTTGGAGAGATTCCTCTATATGTCTCGGTCACGTTTGTCCCCTATTCGAATCAACGGTCGAGATCCTCAATCTGTTGAGAATTTTGCAAATTCAAGTTTCCCTTATCCTTTTGGGAGGGATTTGAATTTCAAATGGGCAAGATTTATTCCCAAAATCCCCAAATCGCCCTTGGATTTTTTCCCTAATTTGACCCTATTTAATCTTTTTTCTTACTCACTGCTGGGGGAGAGCCGGGGTTAATCCCTGAAAACCCTAACAACCCTCAATCTATGGCTAGAATCGGCATCATCTTGAAAACCTAGAAAATGTTTTATCGATTTCCCTAGCCGTTTGTTAATCTCATAAAGCCTTAGTCAAAATCTTGTTCACCGATTTAGAAACCAAAACGTTTGATTTCAAAGTCCAGGAGTTTTTTGAACGAGGTTTAGTGGTGTCGAGGCTCACTGTCGAAGCTTGAAGTCCCAGTCGCTGCTCCGATAAAGGTAATATCCCAATCTTGCTGTTGGTTTCGTGATTTCATTCATATACTGTATCTGAATGTGAATGCCAAAGCTATATTTGCAGTCATCTTATTTTAACTGAAAATGCTATGTATGTTAAAGCAAGACTACGCTATGGGTTGGTGTTGTTGATCGTGTTATGTTGTATTTGATTTCAAAGCTTCAAAATGATGCACTTTACTACTTCTTGATTTTGAAATAGTTCCTCGATGAGAGTCTTAGTTTTTGCTGAAAATAGCTTCGAGTGGGGGTATTTACTGTAAAGAGTCGTCTCTATTTCTGCCTTATTTCATCCTTTCTTTGCGACCTACTCCATCTTTGATCTAGATTTCATGATATGTGTCTGTTTTAAGCTGGTATTATTGTCTCGATGGTTCTTGTCAGTTTTTGGTAGCAGCTTTCGATTTTGTTTACTATTTTATTGAATATGAAACTGATGGTATGTAGGTTCTAGGTTCATTGTGTGGATGCTGTGATTACCCTTCCTGTTTATCGTCACATGAAGGAAGATTAAGTAGAAAAACCTGCTGTAGTAATTTTTTGTTGATTTTCGTTTTGTGAGATGTCATCAGTCTGCTTCGTGTTGTTGTCATGTTTGTGTTTCCCTTGGCTTCATCTTGGTTTTCAGTTTGTGGTTTATTTGGAGGTTATTATGTTAAAACTGGGTGCTCAAATGTTTTTCCTGAATTTGTTATGTGTTACTGTTTACAGTGAAGGTTAGTTGATTTAGTGAGCTAAAGACTCATCTGTTATGCATCCATTTGACTCTTGTTTCTTAGTCAATTATGTGGTCATATCATCATTTGAGTTGAGTTCTTGTCTGTTTTTAACTCTTTGTTCCATATTCCAGTATGTTTGTTAAATTTGGTCTAGTTCCTTTTCATTTTTCTAGCTCGAACAATCTTATTACTGGCTTTAGAAGTAAAAATTGTTGAAAATTCTTTATTCTCTATCAATTTTATGAAAGATGTATTATTGGTTTTAATAAGTCAAGAACATCATGCTAGGTTCTGGTTCTGGGCCTGTTACACTGTATTTCAATGAAGTTGTGTGTCTTGAAGATGTAGTCGCTTTGCCTTGTGAATGTAATCTGTCGAATGCGCTGTTTGGTCAACTTTGCTTCATATTGTTGTTGGCATCTCTTCGAATTCAAACTAGATAGCTATTTCTCCCAACCCAAACAGAGTCATTTTTAAACTTATCTTTTTGGGAGTTAACTGTTAGACTCTTTGTCAAACGTTTACTTACTTGTGGTTGCTCTTGTTCCTCATGATTGTTATTAATGCTATATGTTGTTGGGATTCTGCTGTTCTACTTTTGCTAAGCATTTTTTTTAGAGTCGTTATTCACGTAGTTTGCTTGTTTTATTGCATGTGACATCGCTTTGGAGTCCTAAATGGCTCCTCTCCTATCGTTTGCACCTCGTTGGGCTATGGAGGCCCAACAACCCTCTTCGAGTCAGCCCAAATTCCCAGGACAAGGAAGATACAGATCAAGGGAAGTTGATATACAGGTTTTGAAGGCCAAAATCAGTGAATATACACTAATATACATCTGATATATACTAAATGTATATCACAGAAAATGTGGGCCACAAGCCCATTAGCAGGAGCAGCAGCAGATGGGTTTAAAGGGCTAAGCATGCCCAAAACTTAAACTGGGTAGATTTTGAATTTGGGCCTGCCAAGCCCAATTTTCATTCCCTCTATCTTTCCTTATTTTATTGTTTTATTTATAATATTTGTTAATATTTGATACTAATTCTAACATTATTTGTATTATTATTTGTTAATCTAATTGTTTTTCCAACATTGCCTCCATTTATGTTAATTTTCATTATCAATGATTTTCTTAAGTGTTGAAATTATTCGTACAATTTATTTTTAGTTTGAAGTGTTCGTTAATTTTAAACTTAGTCAATTTTTGCAAAATTAGTCTATTTTTTCATAATTAATACATTTTTTCAAATTTAGTCAAGTCTTTCAAATTTAGTCAACATTTTTTCTAATTTAGTCAACATTTTTCAAATTTAATCAATACTTTCAAATTTAATCGAATTTTTTCAAATTTAGTCAATTCTTTCAAAATTAGTCAATTCTTTCAAAATTAGTCAATTTTTAACTATTCAACTTTACGAAGTCAATCAAATCTTTTAAAAGTTAGTCAACTTCCTAATCGTTGGTCGACTGCACGTTAGCGGCCACTTTGAGTGATTAAGTTCTTCTCAAAGTGGAAATTGAACCCGAACCCGAACCCTTACCCTTCTTTGGTATTTAGAAAGATTTTTCTGTTAGATCTTTTTAAATGTTTATTGGTTTCCTAATTATCCTTAAAATTAGGTGGCGACTCTTTCAAATTTTGGAAATTTGATTTATACTTAAATTAATTAATTATTAAATCGGGTTTTCGAAAATCAAAAGTCATTTTTTGGGCAAGAGTTGACACAGTTTTTTTGTACTTTGATTTATGAGATACTCTATAACTCTTGTCTTAGAGGAGAGACTTAGATTAAGAACTTTATAAAGTCTGCCCTATGGACAAGATTTGACACTATTACATGGTCTATAACTCTTGCCTTTTGGCCCGATGATTTTCAAACAACAAGTTAAGACCAAAGGACATAGTTTGACGCTATCACATGATGTCTTGATTTATTATATGCTCTATAACTTTTGCTTTAGAGGCAACACTCAGACTAAGAACTTCACAACTAAAGTCCATAGGCAAGACTTGATAACTACATTGTGTTTTGATTTGTCATATATATAACTTTTGCATCTTAGTTCAACGACTTCAAAACAAGAAGTTAAGCTCTCATAGGCAAGACTTGACATGTCACATTTTATTTTGATTTGTGAGATACCCCATAACTATTGCTCTAGAGGTAAAGACTTGTTGGTCCAAGGACATCTAAACAACAAGTCAAGTCCCATGGGTAAGATTTGATACCACTACACTATGTATTGATTTATTAAATGTTCTATTACTTTTGCCTTAGAGGCAAGTATAGCCTGAGGGCTTCAAAGAAAGCGTTGCACCAATAGGCAATATTTACATTTTTTTTATTAACTTACGGGGAACACAATAGTTTTTGCTTTAAAGGCTCAATATAAATAACATATGTTTCATGGGCAATGATTTATACTATTTTACTATGTCTAACTTAGGATGTTTTATAACTCTTAGTTTAGAGGCAAGACTTAGGCCAAAAGTTTCAAAAGGAAAAGTTACTCTTTATGGAAAGAAGTTGATACTACCATATTATGTCTTGATATAAGCTACACTTTATTTGTTGCCTTTGAAGGCAAGACTTATCCCCCAAACACTTTTTAATAACAAGTTATATCTCATGACAACAATTTTTTCAATTTTTACTAAGTAAAACTTATGAGAAACATAATAACTTTTGTCTTAGAATAAATATTTAACTTGATGATTTTAATAGAATGAAAAAAGATTTTAAAAATAGAAATAGACAAAAGGAAAAAAAAGAGAAAAAACAATAAATAAATAAAATAAATAAAGAGAAAAAAAATACAAGTTAAGAAAAAAATAATTAAAAAATAAAAAGAAGAGAAAAAATTAAAAGTTCAAAAAAAGAAGAGGAAAAACAAATGAAAAAACGCAAAAGAAAAAAAAGGACAAAGAAACAAAAGAGAAAAATTAATAAGAATTGAGAGGCAGTTGAGCATAAAAGTTTTTAAAAAATATTTAAGGTGTAGAAGGGTAAAACTATACTTTAATTCAACTTAAAGTGAAAGAAGGGGTATTTTTGTATGACTTCTCTTATGGAAGATCAAAAATCAAGATTAACATATTTGGTGGATATACTCTGTAATTTTTTGCTTCTCTCATTAATATATAATTATTGGAGCACTTCTCTTCAACTTCAATACTTAGTATATTTTTCATCAACATTCAATTGTTGAAGCACTTTTCTTCAACCTTCTATAATTTGAGCACTTCTCCTCAATTATCATTGATGCATTTTTTCACCAATCAATTTTGTTGATTCACTTATAATTAATTTTTTCAATATCCATCTCTTTCTAATTTAGAGAAGAATCTCTTTAGTATTTCTGCGTGATTGTGTCACGATCCAGGTTACACCTTAGACATAACATGACATGACGATCGAAATTCGAAGGATCCTAGCTAAACTATTTTAACATATCATTAAGCATAAATAAGACATTCAAGTATCAATCAACAATTCAAGATAAAGAGGAAAATAAATGAATTTTGAATTAGAATTATAATAGAGTTTTAACTTCTCAACTTGTATTACATATAATTCTAAAGTGATTTATAATGTTAAACTCTTTTTTTTTTTGCTATTGATTATTAGCTTTATTGGTGAATTTATTTAGTTTTATATATATATATATATATATATATATATATATTATACACGAAAGGCCCGTTAACGGTGTTAATAGTAAAAATAGCTTTTAAGGGAAAAAATTAGTTTAAAACTTATTTAATTTGAGAAATCAATTTTTTTGATAAATAAGAAAAATAAAAGAAAACAGAGTTGCCATTTAAATTTTTTTTTTAAAGAAATTAAGAAAACTTTAATAAGAATTTTAAGACCCTAACAGAAAAAATCTCAAAAATTCAGAGAAATGGATAAGAGTTTAATTTCCACTTTTGAGACGAATTTAATCACTCAAAAATGGTCACTAACTGGCAGTTGACCGGCAATTTAAACTCATTTGACTAACTTCAAAAAAGATCGATGTTTAAAAAATGAAATTTGAAAATCTAGTCACATTCTATTTGATTTAAAAAAAAAATAAAAGAAAAATTGAGTTTCTAAAATTTTTACTAAAAAACTAAGTGCTAAAGACTTAAACATGCATTTTCGAATTAAAGAACCAAAATTATATTTAAATAAAGTAACACAAATGGATAACTTTGGAGAATTTAATTAGATTAAAAATAACAATAAAGTGTTAGTTAAGAGTACCACAAACAAGCCAATGTAATAAAATAGAGAAAAATAAGAAAATAGACTATATTTATTTGGGTTTGGCAGGCCCAAATAAACCTGCCCTAACTTCTAATAAAATATTGGGCTTGCTAGCCCTATTTTTCAGCTCCCAACATGTGCTACTATTGCTTCTATATTGGGCTTTTAGCCCCTGTTCCCTATTGTACATTTCAAGTATATACCAGTGTATACATTATGTATATTGGTGTGTACATCTGCTCTTTGCACTCCGTGACATGTATTTCATTTTCAGAAGACCTGCAAGTAGCTCCAAGACCCTGTAGACTGCTTCCTTTAACTATAGACTGGGGCTGACTCGAAAAGAAGAAGACTTCGGCCTCCATGGCCATCGAAAAATGCAGGAGAGGATGAAGGAGTCCCAATGGACTCATGAACGAAGATTCAAACAATAAAGAAAAGAGACAAATTAGTACACGAATAAAGAGATTAATTAAAATATGATTTTAATTAAAATGAAAGAAAATCAAATCTCCTCTTATAAAGAGCTACTGCTAATGCAAACATTCTAGGATTGAAAAAGAAATCAACATGAAGGCATACATTTAGGCACAAGAAACTTACCAGAGAATTCAAAACAATTGTAAATAGAAGGAAACCAATGTGTGTGTGTGTGTGTCTATATATATATATATATATATATATATATATATATATATATATATATATATATATATATATATATATATATATATATATAAATCAATTTGTTACAAATCAATATAACAAATAACCTCATCCAGATTCATATTAACAAACGGTTCAGCTTCTTAGAAAGAAAAAGCATTCTATCAGTGACAAGTGAAAATGGGTTGAGCAAAACTTGGCGAACAAGAATCACAACTAAAAAGTAGGGGGAACATTACTGAGCAGGTCTTAATGTTAATCCAAGTGCCACAGGAGCCAAATAGCTTCATAAGATACTAAGTAACGATCAAGTAACACTCAAGTTAAGGCTAGAAACTAATCATATTCAGGAAATCAAACCAGGATGTTAAGAGGGGGTAGACAATCATGGGAACAACACATAAGAATATAAGAAATCTTGATACTGAGCTTAGTAAGCCAAGGAAAGAAATGGAAGGAAGAAAAACTCAAGACCTGGAAATCTGATTAAGAAGAAAATTCAAGGGAAAAAGGGCTATGGGGATTTGAAACTAATTGCAGGCATACTTCAAATGATTCACAACCACTGACAAAAAGGGGTAGGGAAATAAGTCTGTTTTATCCTAAACAAAACAAGGAGAAAATGGAACCTTTAAAGGATCAAAGTAACAAATAATTATGCTTGAATTAGCTTTCAAAACACACATAAGGATTGAATGCAACACCAATCAATAAGTCATGAATTTGGATGCAAAGACATAATAAATGAGAGGGACTACCTTCAAACTGGACTTTTTGAACAAATAAGTAAATAAGAAAAGGAGAGGAGTCACTGAAAACATAAGTTGAATTAAAATAAGTGACAATAACATGCTAACCAAACTAAACTCACAAGGAAAAGGCCAAACAGTCAACTTAAACAACATAACGTAACTGGGCTGTCTAGTACTCTCAAACAAGCTAGGAAATTTCAGAAGGAAAAGCCAAGCAAAGAAATAAAGGATAAGGTAAGAATGCAAGTAAACCTGAAATTTAAACATTTATAAACTCGTATAACTATCTGTAATAAAAATCTCAGATTTTGGGAGGAACCAGACAAAACAAGGAGCAAACGACCCAATATAATGCTAAGTAAGCTGCATTCTTGTAGCAACAGGATTCAAAAACACGAAATTAACGCTCAAAAGTAAACTTTAACATGCCAAAACTTCAAACATTAATAAGCAAGTCCTATTTTAGCATGAACTAAGCAGTCACTGAGCAAAGACTGTTGGGAAAAATCAGAGAATTTTCCCACAAAATAGCCAAAGAAACAAAATACCCAACAAAATATTAAATACAAAAGAAAATAAAAGGAAGACTACAAATTT
>DF358890.1:166175-194959 GCA_000787875.1 Solanum virginianum | reverse complement strand
AACAACACAACAATAACAACAATTCCAAGTCACATTTAAGACCATTTCAATTCCAAAATTCCCATAACTTGCTAATCACACTTGTTTCATGTCAAAACTGGAAAAACAGGACCAGTATCACATTATATACATATTCAACATACTTAAATACCTCTTCAAGCTTCAAAAGTTCAATAATTACTTCCTAGCGTCAACCGAAACCACAAAGCGCTAGAAAATACAACTTCACGTTAACATCACAACTAGCAAATCTGGACAGTCCACATATAATTTACATACATAACATCCTCAAGAACCTCTTCACACTCCAAGAATCGCATCATAACACTCTAGCGCCCCGAATAAAGTTCTAGCGTCAAAACACTCTAATTTTTCAATTTTAAGGCTTAATTTTGACCAATTCAAACAAGGATGCATTCCAATCATTTCTAATGTTCCTTTCATCCCACAAGGATCATTCCAAGATAATTAAACTCACACATAAACATTCCGATCAACAAAATCACATTTACCTTAAAAAAAATCAATTTCGAACTAAATACCCCATAAACTCAAAACTCAATCATTCAAGCTAATTTTCTTGGTTATTATACTTATTTAACAATCCTTAAACCATTTACAAGCTTCAATTCAACTTACAAAAAGAGAAAATTCACTTACCTTCAAAACTAGTTTACAACTTCCCAACTTCAATTCAAACTTTCCGAGCGTTTTCTTGCCGAATTATTACTTCTACGATGCTTTGGGGATCCCATATTCTAGGTTTTTAGTGTCAAAAATAGAAGAAAGATCGAAAACTCACGTTTTCTTGGACTGCTACAGTAACCCGTATGGGTTACTGTTCACAGTGAAGAACTTTTCCAGAAATTGTAATATTGATTCCAAACTTCACAATTAGCCGAACGTACTAATGTACGGGTCCTAACAGTCCGTACCTGCGGGCATGAAACGCAGCCCCCGAAGAAATGGGGGTCAGTACGAAAGACGTACCAAATATGTAAAGTAGGAAGTACAATTGTAAACAAAAAAGGCAATGGTGGAGGATAAGAAAGTAGCGATGATGGAGGAAGAAATGGTGATTGCGATGGATGAGGGAGTGGGTGGCGATGGAGAAACAAGAGAAAAAATTGATGGTGGCCAGAGGTGGTGACGGCGATGACTGCAACAAAGGAGGGGGGTGGAGAGGGAGGGGGCAACAACAAAATGTTGGGAAGGGATGAAACGGGGATGGAGAAAATAAGACTTTTGTGTAAATAATAAAACTTTGGGGTTTTAGAATTAGTGTCATTAGTATTAATCTTAAGATTGTCACCTCTACTTAATAATTAAAACTTGTGTCACTTTTTTTTTTTTAATTTTGAAACTCTTTTGTCACCCTTAATTAACTCTCCAAGCTTAGATGAAACGTGATTCAATCTATCTCTTTTTACAAATCATTTTTTTAATTATACTATGCATGTTGCATTATCTTCATAAAAAATTATGAATATATTGTCTCATTTCAAATTATATTTTTTCCGAATAAGATGTATCATCGATTTCAGTCATATACATTCACAACTTACTTTATGAATAACTATTATCTCATCATGATTTGATAGATCATTTATGATAAATTGCTTTGTAGAACTTCAAGATATGACAATACTCTCACATATAAACACAGAATATTTTAGATCAAGTCTTTTTATATCAGATAAATGCTCTGAGTATTCATAAACTTAATAATATTTTTAATGATAAAGACATTCATATCAAGATTTACAATTGATCATATTTCAATCTCTCCATCTATGAATAAAATAATAGTTATAACAAGATATCTAAGTACATTAATTGGACAAGATATGATATTTCAGGACAAATTAAAATTTACAAGTTTTTCATCAACTTCTTTGAGAAAAAATATTTTTTTTTTACTTTTTGAAAACTTTTCAAGAGATCCAATTCAAGACATCAACTTGATAAAAATATAAAACTCTTGATTAATTTAATTTATATGAGATTTATCCAACATTCAATACTTACCCATTCAAGAACAAATTGCAAGAGTCAGATTTGGGGTTCTCCTCTTCAAGTTCCATGTTCTATATTTTCAAATTAACTTCATATTTGTTTAGGTTGCCTTTAATTTTGGATTTTCAGATTTGTTTTCATTGCTTTATACAAATTTGAGCTATTTAGAGTTCTTCTCAACTAATTCCCTCTATTTAGATATATCTTTTTGGCCAAGTTGTTGATTGTGTACCATTACATATCTTTCATCTTTTATCCATTTTTGGCCTCGTTTATTTCTGCCCTTTGACTATTTATCTCTTGATCAATTATACAATATTTTAGTATATCTCATTCTAGTTACTTTTCTTGGAAATATTTATTGTGAAACTGAATTGATTTTCTCTTCTTTTACTTGTTTGTGTGGAAGTTAAAATTGCTCATCATTATTATTATTATTATTATTATTATTATTATTTTGAGTTTTTATTGTTGCATGTTTATTATTATGCATTGTTCCTAGCGTATATTTTATTGTTTTGTATACTATTATATCTTCTTGATCTTCTGTAGTGTATTGAGTTAATAGTTCTTAGTTTAGTGGCGTTAAGGTCTGATGGTGGATTAGGGTCATGTCATCGGTTAGGGTCGGAGGCAAGGGGTATAGTGGTAAGAGGGACACGAGCATACTTAAGTTAAGAGTAGAATCGTGGAACATAAGATCACTTATAGGGAAGTCCACAGAGTTAGTGAAGAGTCCTAAGAGGAGACAAATTAATATAATAAGTGTTCAGGAGATTAGTTGGGTAAGTACTAAATCTCTGGACGTAGAAGGGTTTAAATTATGGAACTCTGGTGGCTCTAGGGATAGAAATGGAGTAGATGAGGACCTTAGGGAGTATGTGGTTGAGGTTAGGAGGATTAATAATATGATGATGTATATTAAACTTGTGATCGATAGTCATATGGTGAATGTAGTTAGTGCCTATGTGCCTCAAGTGGGCCTAGATGAAGAAGTCAGAAAGCTCTTTTGGGAGGACTTGGATGAGGTTGTGAAAGGTATACCAGACAGAAAAAATATTTTCATTAGAGAAGATTTTAATGAAAATATCGGGGCAACTTCTAGTGGTTTAGACGTTGTTCATTAAGGCTTTGATTTTGGGGAAAAGAATGGAGGTGGGACATCTCTCTTGGATTTGACTAAAACCTTTGAGTTGGTAATTGCTAACTTATGTTTCCCTAAGAGGAAAAATCATTTGATTACCTTCCGTAGTACAGTAGCTAAGACTGAAATTGATTACTTACTCCTCCAGAAGAGTTATAGAAGCATTTGTAAGAATTGCAAGGTTATTTTGAGTAAAAATATCTCACTCAACATAGGCTTCTAGAGATGCATTTAGAAATTAGGAGGGATAAGAGGAAAAAGACTATGTATGCCCAACCATGGGTTATATGGGAAGGCTTGACTCTTGTCCTTTTTGGGAAATGGGGGAAAAGTTGAGTAGTTTGGGAGCTTGGAGTAGTAGCGGAGATGTGAATACTATGTGAAACACTACTGTTGATTGCATTAGAAAAGTAGCTACGAGGTACTAGAGGTTTCGAGAGGGACCTTTGGTGGACATCAAGGTGACTGGTGGTGGAATGGAGAAGTTCAAGGCAAAGTGAAAGCAAAGAAGATTGCCTATACAAAGTGGTTAGAGTGCATAGATGAGGATAAAAATGAAGGCTTAAGAATATCTATAAGACGGTGAAGACAGAAGCGAAGATGGACGAATGTTAATATATCAACGTTTCAATGCTTGTATGTTGAGCTAGGTGAAAAAGGTGGCAAGCTTACTTTCATAAACACTTAAACAATAAAGGGGATAGAGGTATTAAGTTGGTGATTCGACGCACTCTGATAGTCATCAGGATTTTGGTTGCTGTATATGTTTCATAGCTGAGGAGGTTAGACATGCTATTAGTAGGATGAAGAAAGGGAGAACGATCGAACCCAATAAGATTCTGATAGATTTGTGGAAGAGTACAGTCAAAGATGGTATGGAGTGGTTGACTAAGTACTTAATGCTATTTTGAAGACTGGTAAGATGCCTGATGGATAGAGGAGTATAATGATTCAATTGTACAAGAACAATGGCGATATTCAAAATTGTAACAATTATAGGGATATCAAGTTTCTAAGCCACACTATGAAAATGAGAGAGAGAGAGAGTGGTACAAAAGCAGAGGAGAAAATGAGTGTCTATATCTGAGAATCAGCTTGAATTCATGTTGGGGAGGTCGACTATTGAAGCAATTCATCTTGTTCAGAGACCAGTGGAGAAATATAGCGAAAGAAAGAAGGATCTTCATATGGTGTTCATTGATCTTAGAAGGCTTATGACAAAATTTCGAGGGGATGTCCTATGGAGGTGTCTAGAGGAGAAAGACGTTCCAATGGTATATATTAGGGTGATAAATGACATATATGATAAAGAAAACTCGAGTAAGAATGGTGCAAGGAGACAGAGAGTATTTTCCTATTGAGATAAGAATTTATCAAGCATCTGTGTTAAGCCTTTTGCATTTTGCCTTACTAATGAATGAGCTGACACAGTCTATTCAGGAAGAGGTTCCATAGTATATGCTATTTGTGGATGACATAGTACTCATTGATGAGACTCGAGATAAAATTAATGATAAGTTGGAGGTTTGGAGACATACTTTGGAATTTAATGGGTTCAAACGGAGCAGAACCAGAACAGAATACTTACGTGCAAATTCAGTATTCGAAGAATGAACCAGACATCGAAGTGAAGCTTGCTACTCAATTTATTCCCAAGAGCGATAACTTTAAATATCTTGGGTCTATCATCCATAGTAGTGTCACGACCCAAAATCGAATCACAACTAAAGAAAGTAAAATCAAATAAAAGCAACCATAACACGTAAGTTAAACAATCCCAAAACTTGGAGTCATGAGTACAAGAGCTTCTAAGTAGTATGAGTAAGTAAATACAAGCTATCTCAAAAGAAAATACATAGTCTGAAATAGATAACAATAAGAAGAAGTCTTAAAGAACCATCGACAACTGAAAATCTGAGTCTCACTGTTGAATCTGGTAATGACAAAAAACATTGCACAATAGATCAACTACCCTGTTGGGGTCCTTGTGCTTAATTTGCTGGGAGGAGACAAAGTAAGGGTGAGTATAACAAAATGTACCAAGTAGGATTAACTGATTGGGTAGGAGAAATTGAATAAGCATATATAAGAACATTTAAAGATAACAAGTACAATCAATGATGCAATGCTAATGGGATGTATGAATGCAATAGCATCGCAGGCCATGTCTGAGGTGAAATCACGATTGTCGCAGGGCCGATGTACACATCTATCGAGCTAAACTTACCAAATAGAATATAGGGTGTCACAGGCCATGTACGTGAAATCATGATCGTTGTAGGGCTGGTGTACACATCTATTGAGCTAAATATACAAGATAGAACTTCACGGCATCACATACCATATATAAGATGGAATCACAATCATCACAGGGTCGATGCACATGTGCAATATGAGATGAATACATGCCAATGCCACACATCAAGTATATAACAACCATGTGATAATATAACAGAGTAATAATAACTATAATATCAAAAAAGGCAAGATCAAGTATCTCAACTGGTACCATAATACCATCAACAGTCTCAAATCACCATACTATCGTCAATAGGCAAAATACTAATAAAACCAAACTCTGCAAGCCCTAAAATATGCACATGATTTTCGAAGGTATCATAATTACCATCAATTTACCACAAAACTCCCGAAATGATATCACAAGTCTCATATTATCTCAATAACATCCAAAATATCTCAAATTTCAAGAATACATCTCAATTTACCAACCAGGTCACAGTTTACTCCTGTTCCAACATAACCGATATCACATTATTACCAAAATACTATCATATCAATCCAATTACTCATGTAACATCCTAAATCTTATAATCATCACATAAACATATCCAATAACTCAAATCCAGTCCCAAAAAGGTTAGCTAGAGCTACCTGAATGCTGAAACCACACTCCAACCAAGCTTTCGATGAATCCAAGCCTTCAAATGTTCTCCAAATCAACCAACCATTATCAAAAATAGATATTATGCGTTAAGACGTGGATTTTGATACTCATATTGATATGAATTAAACATAGGAGGAAAATGATCAAAATTAGGGCTAAATTTTAAAGTTTTTGAATATGAAAATTGACTAAAAATTATGATTCTATGCGAGCAAAGGAGTTCGTGGGTGAAAATTCCACTAAAATCAAGTTCAAATTGAGGGAGAAATCAACAATGAGAGTTTCCAATCCAAAGCCATGATAATTCCAATTTTAATCATCCAAAATCATGAAATTCAAGATAAAAGTAGTAGAAATTAATTAAGTTGAAGGAAGAAAGACTTACCCAAGAGTTTTCCACAAAAAGTCTTGTCCAAATCGCCTCAAGAAAGCTTGAAATATTGAAAATGGTGTAAAACTAATATTTTCTTGTGTTTAAAATTGATTAACAAATTTAATACCCTGTGAACGCGAAGTTCAATTCACATAGACCTTCGTGAACAGGCTGCACTGGAATTATTTGCACCAGCTCAATTTCGGGGTTCATTTAGAACTTGATTTATGCGAATCATACATAAATTCATACCAAAAATGACGATTCGAACTCAATGAAATACTTAGAATTTGATTTCAAGATTTTCTCGTCATAGTTGTCGGTAAAACGCAATAAAGCTAGTTTAAAACTCAAAAATACCAAAATACCCTTGAAAACTCCAAAAATTATAGCAAGGACATTTCTAGTATTAATTTCACCATTCAGAACTACTGGAACTATTGGAATTTCAATCCAAGCTTCCGAACTCCGAATGTTGACCAAAGTTAAACTTTGGCTTCGAAAATAACTGAAAATACAACTTTAGGTCCAAAATCTCTGTTTTAACTCTAAATTCAGTTTCATAACTTCTCCTAGACCAGATTCAATATTCTAGAGCTAATGAGATTGACGAATTTCTTATTAGACACTCAAAATTCAAAATGCTATAAAAACTTACTTGTTCAACAACTTCAGCTTTCAAAAATACCAAAACTCATATTTTTCACTTTTAAAGCACAAGATTTCAATTCCAACCACATAGATAGTTCAAAATAGGTCCAAAACAACTTATGAAAGGGCAAAATAGTAATTTTTATAGATAGATTAAAAAATGACCAGAAAGGTCATTACATTATTCACCACTAAAAATAATGTTTGTCCTTAAATATAAAGGAAAAAAAGGTACCTAAAGACTCAAAAAGGCTAGGATATCTGACCCGCATATCTGACTCCAACTTTCAAGTAGCCTCTTCAACAGAATGGTGATGCCACTAAATCTTCACTAAAGGTATATCCATGGTCCTTAGTTGCCGAACCTGCCTATCCAATATAGCTACCGGCTCCTCCTCATAATACAAGTCCGAACCCAACTCAACTAGTCATAAGAAATCATATGTGACTCATCTAGAATGTACTGGTGGAGCATGAAGACATGATATACTGGATAAATTGCTAATAGTCTTGGTGGCAATGCCAACTCATAAGTGATCAGTATATAACTTACACTTATATTTTACTCTTTTCTTATGATTTTATGTTGTTAATTTCATAATTTGAGGCTAATTATGCTTTAGATGGTGTATGTTACAGGTATATATGGTTTAGATTTGACTTTGCTAAGAAGAACTGAACTTGGAGCTGAATTAGAGCCAGAAGGAGTTGAAACTGCATAAAATGATACCTGGCAGCAGTTATACTCCGCAAATGCTGCAGTCAGGCCTGCGATCATGGAGTTGTGGCATGCAGAGAAGCATGAATGCTCTAGGGCTAAGAGTTAAGGCAGAGCAAAAAGAAATATAACTCTCTGCCATCGCGAAATACTGAGCGCGATCGCAAAATGTTGTAGTGACCAACGTTGGGGTAGTTTTGAAAATTCACCATTTTAATCCCAAATCATATATACACGTACTCCCAACCCTTGCTATTTATACATTCGAACCTAAGAATAGAATACAAACATTCTTAAAGAAGAAAAACATACCTTAGGTAGATTTTATTTGAGAGTGAGGATTTAGAGCAAGTTTTCTATAAATTCTTGAGTGAATTGAAGAGTGTGGGCTTCACTTGTATTTATCTTTCACTCACTCTTTCTTTTCTTGTTTTTGAATGCTTAATTTGTAGATTTAATTGAGCTTGGATTATAGTTTGTATATAGGTCTTGATTATTTCTCTTGCTTTCATGCTTAGTTGATCATTTACTTGTAAAATTAAGTGGATTTCTCCCAAAGTTCTTTGATTATTTGAATTGGTTTATGGGTTTATACATATATTCATGTATAACTTAGATTTGAGGTTGCAAACTTGAATCTAGCTTAGATCTTCCATTATTGCTTTAGCGAGTGTACCTGAAGCGAAGGGTTTCATGATAGTCATGGGTTTATGTGTTGAGAGCCTCAAAGGGAATCAATAGCTAAGGTCTTGTGAATTTTATATTGAGGTGCTCAAATTGAGCATGTCTTTGGGTAGTTCATGTAACAGGACATAGTTGGCTCTTGTGAAACATCACATTCATTCTAGATAAGGGGTGCTTACAAGCAACCTAGCCTACCCATAGAGTTAATTTGTTGCTAAGGTGATGGATTGATTGAGTTTTGATTGATTCCCATATCCCATGTCCCATATCCTTACTTTATTAATCCTTACCCAATTTTCTTAGAAATAGTTGTTAGCTTAGTTTTCCCCCATTTTGTTAGAATACTTGCTTAATATTCGCTTGTCGAGTCAAAATCTAGTAGCCATAGGTCCTTTCTTTACTCAATTATCAATATAGTATTTCTTGTAGGATTGGATCCCCTCCTCTAAAGTTGGGTTATTATGCTGATGATGACTGCCTCTATTTCCTTTGAGTAACCAGGTTGAGCGACATCAAAAATGGTGCCATTGCTAAGGAACAATAGGCCTATTGAGTTGATTTAGGACTTGTAGTTTACTCTTTTTGATTTGTTTAGTCAGTACTTCTTTTTGTTTTCTTTGTTTTTCTTTTTTTTATATGGCTAATTGTGATGAAAGCTTGCTTGATGAGTGTAAGCCTTTTTTCTATCTCCTTCGGAGTATTGCACTTCGTGGTGAGCAAAATGGTGTTAAGGAGATGAATAGGGATGAGAGTGTTATATGCCAAGATTGGCTTATGAATTTGAGTCTTAGACTTGCTAAAAAAAGTGGCTAGAGGTTATGAGTTGGATCATTTGTAATTGGAAATTAATGTTTTAGAGGTCAATTTGAAGCTAAGCAACGAAGTGGGTGAGGCTCCCAACTCCATGCTGATCAACCATAAATTAGAGTCTCAAAAAGAAGGAGTGGTGCTTGATGTGGAAGAAATATGAGGCTAATGTATGACATCAAGGCTAATAGTTATCCAAGAGGCCAAAGTTAAGGAAATGATACTAAAGTTGCAAGAAAAAGCCATGGAAATCTTAAATGGAAACTTTAGTTCATTTGAAGTTAGGAGTGTTTCCTGCTTAGAGGTTACAAAATGTGAAGTTCAGTTTGAAAGAGGCCTCTTGATACTCCCATGTCTACCCAACGAATCCAAAAGGAAAGTTGATGACAAGTTAGGTAGACAATTCAAGTCTTCAAAGTGGAGAGACTGATGGAAAATGTTGATGGCTTCTCATTAGCCTTCTCATGAGCTCAAATGGCAAAACATCTTGAAGTTGGGGAGAAGATTCACTGCCTCAAAGTGGAAACAAAAATAGGTAGTGAATCAAGTTTTGTTCATTATTTTAATAAATTCTTATATTTAAAATTTTTAGAGTAGTTCCTTAATTTTGGTTTTTGATTTTTAGCTAACCCTCACAATATTCAAGTCTTTAGTAATGGTCTTGTATAGGTTTTGAAGTACTAAGATGATTGGATTTGAAGAAATGGGTGGAAACACCAACAAAAATTGCAAAAGAATGAAACTAGGCTATTTTGACCACACTTTGGGGCCTAGACATCACCTATCAGCAAAGGACGGACCACCCAAATAAGCCTGGGATCACCCAAAGTTGTGGAAACTGGCCCATGGTCTGGTATTCAGTAAAGCTCCGTGAAGGCAATCTAGTTCAACGAACATAGACTGGGGATTTAACGATGTGGTGTGGTTGTGCCTTACTTTCCATGAAGGCGGAACACTCAACGGGTGTCATAAAATTCAAGCAAGTAGAACTTTTAAAATTGATCTTCGACGAACATAGACTGGGGATTTAACGATGTGGTGTGGTTGTGCCTTACTTTCCATGAAGGCGGAACACTCAACGGGTGTCATGGATGAAAAGACAAGTCACTTTTGACTTTGTCTGATACATTCAGAAAAAGAAGATATAGCTAATCACAGAGTGAGGTAAAATCATTCTTCAAAAAATTTTGACCTTATAAATCTTCAAGAAAAGCTAAGTGCTTCTCTCTTCATCCTTTTTAGTTTTTCAATCAAATGTATGTTCTTCCTACCCCTTGTCTATTCTTCCTCATCAATAGAAAATTTTGCAACCATGAAAATGGCTTGACCGGTAGTGAATGCCAATCGGCTAAATTCATTATTTATGATGTCACACTATTATACCAATGCTCTCTTTCTCCATTTTTATTTTCTTGATAAGAAATTGTGTCCACTATAGTGCCTCACCTCTGGGCATTTTTAGGAGCCAATTCATGGGCTTAAATGCTAAAAATTAAAATGAATTGTGAGGCTAACTGAGTGAGTGTTGCTTGGGTAGTATTTCTATGCTGCTGGAGGTTAGATGTTGGGGGGTTATTTTGTCAAATTGATGTTGTGAATGTATACTGCCTATATGTTCGACAATATGCCCCTATAAAAATTGGGCTGATGACTGTTGTTTTTCACGAACACGAACACTTTGTCCCGAATGCGATGCCCTAGAAATTCTTGGCTCTTTGTGATCATGGATAACCTCCCATAAAGGCGAAAGACTAGAGTAACTGGAACTCCGCGATCACGCCTGTGTGGTCTTGGACATAGAGAACGATAGTTTACTATGCAAAAAAATAGCAAGCTTCACTGTTTGATCCAGATTACTTCCAAATAACTTCCTTGGTATAAATTCTTTCTAATATATGGTTTAAATGTGTACAAGATGTTTTTGTTATGTTAATTTTGATTGTAGGTCTAATTGGTTAAAAATGGATCCCGATTAAACACTTCATGAGAATGAAATCTTTCCAGAAATGGGAGCAGAAGCCTACTTTGATCAAAGATGTTTTCTCTCAGCCAAATGTGCCTGAAAATATGATGAGTATTTGGGCCAACCCATGATAAGAGAAAGGGGGATTTGCTTGTACAAAGTGGACAAAAAGATATCATATTTCTTTGGCCGGTTCCAGACTTCAGGTTGCCTGTGCTTTGCAAAGGAACCTGTCACCATAGTCACCGAGTTCTATACCAATGCTTCGGATACTAACTTTGGAGAGGAAAAGGCTATGATGATTCGAGGAGTGAGAGTTGATTTCATCTAAATGACTATGAATGCCATCTATAGGCTGTCGGGTGCTGACAACTAGGTGTATAAAAAGAGTTATCGAGAGTTGGGTACTCAGTGGTTGTAGACAAGTTGCACGATAAAGTTTCTCTGGAGTGATTCACTTCACATAGAGATATTAACTCACATGAGTTGACGGTGGAAGCTAGATGTTGGCTTTCCTTCATTTGTGCTCAGGTCATTCCCTCTACACATAATTCGAAGGTGAATTTGGACCATGCACTTATATTGCCGCTATCTTGGATGGTCTTCAGGTTAATGTGGGACAGATCATAGTGGTCAAATTGCAGAAGTTGCCTAACAGAGGGCTTAGAGCTTAGTGTACCCCTCACTAATTTCCAGACTATGCTATGAGGCAGGGGTGTCTGTTCGACCCACTAGTGAGAAGAAGAAGTCAACCAAAGATATCTATCTATTGAAGAAGAGAGGATCCCCAAGGGGATAAAGAAAGAGATGGATTGATATTTTAGATCCCCTTTTTGGGTGGTTCACAAAGCCAGAATTAGAGGTGGGGGATCTACTTCAGAAGCTATAGGTCTTTTAGTTTCTTCAGGACCACTTCAGTTTGGTCCTCCTACCATGAGATACTTGTCCTTTCAGATTTATAGGATGGATGAGTAGATCAGGCAACTGGTTGCAGGCGTTCCTATAAGCCACTAGGAGCTACAACAGATGATCAACCTACAGTTGCATCAGTTGTAGCTGCTCAAAGAGCTATGAGTGATGGGCTTGAGCACATGAGCCGGAGGTAGGGAAAGTTAAAGAGGAGGCAGAAGGAGTTTAGAAAGCATGAGAAAAATAAGAGCAAATTCCTGAACAACATGATGGGCAAGTTGAGGCAACTGCGTAGGTCCAATTTTTTAGGTCCTGATGATGAGTTGACCATCTCTTTAGGCTCGAGTGCCGAGTGATTATTTCAGGGAGTCCCTCGTATTCTCTTCTATTTTGTGATTGTGCTGTGAGGACACAACAACATATTTAGTTGCGGGTGCTCTTATGACTTGATTTTGATTATGTCTCTTAGTTTTGTTTTTATATATTCTTGATTTGTTAGTACATGTAGACTCTTGCTTACTTTGTATTCATGATATGCCCTTGTCGGGCTTGATTTTTATTGACTATGGTATGCTCTAGTTGCGCTTGTATATATTATGTTTGGTTTAGCTATTTTAGTAGATTTGGTAGCTTCTTAGTTTTCTTTTTAATGGAGTGTAGAATCGATGGTTCCTGATGATGGATTGAGTGACAACATTCTTAAGGGGAAATTATCAATTGGGTTTGTGAGTGCATGAGTAGAACATGATTTTTTGTGAAGTCTGAGTAGCAATTGACTCTTGTTTGAGCTATATATTAGGATTGTGACTTGTTTGGTACTAACATATTTAGTCAAGTGTTGTGGATTATGAAGAAGACATACCCCTCCAATTTTTGAAAGTTAAATAGTTTTGGGATGATTGTGAGGCAACACTTTGACTTTTTTGGTGATTCTTACTTGCTAGATAGATATATTTGAGAAATGAGTCCCCTTTTACTTGACTTGAGAGTTATATTGATCCTTTCTGGCTTAATTTACATGTCATGTATGTTGTGAATTTTTGTTTTGTCCCTTGTATGCGCTTATGTCACCTAGAACTTGCCTTGTTGATCTTGAAATTTTGGTCTTGATAGGCTTTGGTTGGAAAAATGACCTTAGGCATTCTTTGGTTTGAACGAGGTCAACTTAGCCTAAATAGCCACCAAATGCATTGATTTTACCCCTAGTGGCCTTTTGAGCCTAATCGTTTTTATTGGCAACCTTAAGTACAAGCCTTGAACCTTTTTAAAAAAATATCCCTCTTTTGAACCTTTGTCCCTCTTTGAGTTTTACATTTTTGTGACAATTTAGGCTTTAAGCCTAAGTTGGGGGTGATGTGGGAGAAAAAGGAAGGGTGTCTACCACTTGGAGGCTTGCTAAAAGAAAAAGAAAAAGAAAAAGAAAAAGAAAAAGAAAAGATGAATGGAGGAATGAAATGAAAAGAAAAAGAGTGCTTTCAAAATGAAAAGAAATTAACAAAAAGTGCTTGAATAAAAAAATCATCCAAAATGTTGAAAACGGTTGCACGTGGGGCACCTAAGAGAAAAAAAGGGTTAAATGCACAGTGGTTTGTATGTGGGGCTTAAGGAGGGTTAGTCACTATTGTCCAAATTGTATCCTACCCTACCCTTAAGCGTACATTAGAATCCTAAAAAGGCATTTGAGATTTCCAAAGAAATGCAATTGAGCTAAAGTTGATTGAAAATAGAGGCAAGCCTATGGTGTGGCATTTGTGCACACAAGATGTTCTTTTGTTGAGTCTGAGTGTTTGCGTCCTTGTCCCTTGTTCATTGTATATACTTGTGAGTATTTTGGAGACTTTCTTTCTTTTTGTGAGGACATGCATATTGACATGGATTAGTGATACATACTTGTAAGTGTTTATGCATATTGACATAGATTGGTGATATTGATGCTTTTGTAAGTTTGAGTCAAGTGGAACTTGTTAGTTAACTAGGAGATTGAGTCAATCCTTGATAATTTATGTTGTCACTTGGTCATCCTTAGAAGTTTGCTTTGACTTGAAAAATATGCTTTTGAAAAGTGAGGGAGTTACTTGATAGGCATCCACATACTTGTGGTAATTGTTGGTGCTAACCATTGTCATGATTATGATTCAATTATTTTAAGTGAGTTGGGATTGTGTGCTTAAATTGCTAGCCTCTTGAGTTTGGTTTTGTTTTACTTGAGGATGAACAAATTCTTAAGTTGGAGGTGTTGATGAGTGTACAACTTACACTTATTTCTTACTCTTTTCTTATGATTTTGTGTTGTTAATTTCATAACTTGAGGCTAATTATGCTTTGAATGGTGTATGTTATAGGTACATATGTTTATATTTGGCTTTTGCTGAGAAGAATTAAAGTTGGAGCTGAATTGGAGCCAAAAGGAGTTGAAACAACACAAAATGATACCTAGCAATAGTTAACACTCTACGAACGTGGCCGTTAGGTCCGCGATTGCAGAGCTATGGCATCCAGAGAAGCGCAAATGTGCTAGGCCCAAGTACAAAGGCAGAGCACAAGGAAATATAACTCTTTGTGATCGTGGAATACTGAGCGCGATTGAGGAATGCTGAGCGAGATTGCAGAATGTTGCAGTGACCAATGTTGGGGCAGTTCTTGAAATTTACCATTTTCTATCCTAAATCAAATATACACGCACTCCCAACCCTTGTTATTCATACATTTGAATCTGAAAATAGAATACACACATTCTTAAAGAAGAAAAACACACCTTAGTGTAGATTGTAGTTGAGGGTGAGGATTTAGAGCAAGTATTCTACAAATTCTTGAGTAGATTGAAGAGTGTGGGCTTCACTTGTATTTATCTTTCACTTACTCTTTATTTCCTTATTCTTGAATGCTTAATTTGTAGATTTAATTGAGCTTGGATTATAATTTGTATATGATTCTTGATTATTTCTCTTGCTTTCATGCTTAGTTGATGATTTACTTGCAAAATCAAGTGGGTTTCTCCCAAATTACTTTGATTGTTTGAATTGTTTTATGGGTTCATGCATATCTTCATGTATAACTTAGATATGAGGTTGCGAACTTGAATCTAGCTTAGATCTTCAATTATTGCTTTAGCGAGTGTAGTTGCAGCGGATAGTTGCAAGATATTCATGGGTTTATGTGTTGAGAGACTCAAAAGGGACTCAACGGCTAAGATCTTAGGAGTTTTGCTTTGAGGTGCTCAAGCCAAGTGTGTCTTTGAGTGGCTGCATCAGAGGCTGTAATTGGCTCTTGTGAAATATCACCTTCATCGTAGCCGAAGGGAGATTGCAAGCAACCTAGCCTACCCATAGAGTTAATTTGATGCTAAGTGTAATGGATCGATTGAGTTTTGATTGATCCTATATCCCATATCCTTGCTTCATTTCTTTATCAAATCTTACCTAATTGTTCTTAGGTGTAACGACCCCAAAAAGTGCCTGAAAATGTGCCTTAGAAGTACCCGAAATCGTAATTTCCATATATCTCAAAATCCGTGCGTGATATAAAAAATCTGACTTCATCTTCTTGTTCAGGGGGTCAAAGTGAGTAGGAAAAGGGTCTAACCCTGATTTTAGAGCGAACGATTTACAATTTCAAATTTTAAAGTGTCATTTCCATAGGGGTTTGCGCGTTGCTGGCGCGACGCGCCAGTGCACATTTTTGTATCAGTTTTCCAAGTTCGGTCCAAGACTTTTGAGTCTTGGGCCTAAGTGTTTCCATACGTGAAAATACCTATACTTAGCCATTTTCACCCTCATATTATTCTAAACAATCCCCAATACTCATTCAAATACTTAGCCAAATATTTCAATCCTTAATTCAAGTCTCAAAACTCATCCGAATCTCAAGGTTCTCATACAAGCTTCAAGTCTCCATCTCTAATCTTCATCAAGTTATTCTCCAAAGCTAAGGTATGTAGATTTCTTTCATGGGTTCCTTTCACCCATGATACCGAAACCTCCGTTTACTCTAAATTGCATGATTTAAAGTTGATTTACTTATGGGTCTTATTTATTATGAAATTCACTGCACTCTATGTTGTGGTTTATTAAATTGTGACTATTTTACTATGTTTTGGGCTATGATCTAAGGTCTATTGTGAGATTTGATGAAGGGTTTTGATGTTGTTGTTTTAGGGTGTTACCAAGTATCTATTGATGGTTTTAAAATTAATTTTCTTGCATGATTTTACTTTTGAATTGCATGGTTTTACATTAGTATTACACAACTGCCAAGTGTTTGATAAAATATCCTGTTATGATTTTCTTGAGGAATTGAAGGTCCAATGCATGTCTTATGAGTTGAATGAGTATATGATGATGATGAAATCAATGTATATATGTGTGAACCTCCAAAGCTAAGGGTCTCTCCTCAGCCCTCAAGAATACCAAGCTCCATATATGATGATGAAATGAATGTATATATGTGTGATTATATCATGTAAATCACCTATGGTATTGCAAGTGGTTGTTGGGCTCTCATGTTGTTATGTTCTTGGGAATAGTTGATGAGTTAATGAGTCCTTATGCTAAGATTTATGCTCTTGTAAATTGTGAAGCCTACTAGAAGGGGTTATGGATAATGTTATATGCTTTACCCTCTAGTACAAGGCCAATTTCTACATGTAGAGGTTATGAACTATATTGTACACCTTACCATCATGTATGAATCAATGCTACTCACTTACTCATACCTACATGAAGGGGTTACGAACTATGTTGTGCTCCTTACCCTTGTGTATGGTTTTAGGTTATGCAAGGTACATACATGTAGGGGTTATGACTTATGCTGCGTTCTACCCTCATGTGCTATTCACTTACTCATTTCTATATGTAGGAGTTATGAACTATGTTGGACCCCTTACCCTCGTGTATGATTTGAGGTTATGCAATGTACACATATGAAGGGGTTATGAACTATGTGGTATACCTCACCCTCATAATGCAATGTAAGGCTATGTATTATCTCATACACACATGTAGGGGTTATGACATATGCTACCTTCTACCCTCATATGCTGTTCATTATTTCATGTACTACTATTACCTACTAGTAGGGTTATGACTCATGCTATATTCCTCACCCTTTAGTACAAGGTATTTGGATGATCTAAGTATGTCTCCTTATTATGTTAAACAAGTTATGCAAGTATGATTATTTTCAAGCATGTTTTACATCAAGCATTGTTCATGCATGCCATGTTGCTAAGATACTCTCTCTTGCTATGGTTATTTATTTTGATTATATTATCTATCTCTTGTTGTATTGCATCTTACGTACTTAGTACATTCCAACGTACTAATGCATACTCTATGCTAATGGTGACTGCCCCTACTTCCTTTGAGTAGCAGGGTGGAGATATATCAATAAGCCACCTCACTTACCCTTCTCAAGATCTCAAATGAGCCAAAAACCTAAGGATGACCTTGACTTTCTTCCCAAACCTCATCACACCCTTCATAGGTGATACGTTTAGCCACACAGTATCACCAACCATGAACTCAAGAGGCCTAGTCTTCCTATTAGCATAACTCTTTTGGCGGCTCTGGGCTGTAAATAATCTACCCTGAATCAACTGGACCCGATCCATAGCATCTTAAGCAAATCCACACCCAACATATCAGTTGAACCTGAATCAAACCACCCGATAGGCAATCTACACCTCCGGCCATATAATGCCTCAAATGGTGTCATCTAGATGATGGAATGATAACTATTGTTGTAAGCAAACTCCACCAAGATCAAATGTTAATCCCATCGGCCCCCAAAATTCTATCATATATGCCAGAAGAATATCCTCTAACACATGAATAGTGTGCTTGGACTGTCCATTTGTCCGAGGGTGAAACGTTGAACTCAAATCCTAACGAGTTCCCAAACCATGATATAGAACCTTCCAAAAATAGAAGTGAACAAAGGTCCTCTGTCTGACACTTTAGACACTAGCACCCCATGCAATCTAACAATATCCCAGATATATAATCTAGCCAGTTGCTCTACACTATAGCTAGTCTTGACCAGGTAAGAAGTGATCTGCCTTAGTAAACCAATCAACAATCACCCAAACTAAATCAAACTTAACCAAGGCCATGGGCAAACTAGTAACAAAATCCATCATGATACACTTCCATTTCCAATTGGAAATAGCAACTTTTGCATCGACCCTCCAAGCTTTGGTGATCATATTTAACTTGTTGACAGTTTAAGCACTTTGCCACAAACTCAGCAATGTCTCTCCTCATCCCATACCACCAATAATATTGTTTCAAATTATGATACATCTTTTCCACACCGGGATGGATAGAGTACTTAGCACAATGAGCCTTCTCTAATATCAATCTCACCCAATCTCTTACCTTAGGCACACAAACTTGCCCATTATTCCTGAAAATACCCTCATAATCAACAGTAACTTCTTTTGCCTCACCCCTCAACACCTTATCATGAATCAAGCACAATCTAGCATCATCAAACTAGTGAGCACACACCTGATCAAGTAATAAAGACTTAGCCTCCACAAAGGCTAGAATACTTTGAGGAGGAGAAATATCCAACCATACCAACTGTCTAGCTAGTGAGGGAACCTCCAAAGCTAAGGGTCTCTCCTCAGCCCTCAAGAATACCAAGCTCCATATACTAGAAGCCTTCCAACTCAAAGCATCAGCCACCATATTTGCCTTGCCCAGGTGATATAGCATAAAGATGTCATAGTCTTTAAGCAAATCCAACCACCTATGCTGTCTCATATTTAAATTAGGCAGAGAAAAGATATATTTGAGACTCTAGCGATTGGTAAATATCTTTAGTGTCGCCACAACTTCAACATAAACACCACTCCAGCCAGCTCTAAATCATGGGTAGGTAGTTTCTCTCATGCACCTTCAATTGCCTGGAAGCATTGGCGATCATTTTTCCCTTTTGCATTAATACTCTACCTAAACACACTCCAGAAGTATCACAATATACCATAAAAGGTACTCCCTCCTCAGGAAAAGCAAGACTAGGTGCTGAGGTCAATAGATCTTTGAGCTTTTGAAAGATCACCTCACACTCCTCTAACCACTTAAAAGCCACATCCTTCCGAGTAAGTCTAGTCAATGGGGCTGCGATAGAAGAGAATCTATGTACGAAGTGTTGATAGTACCCCGCTAGACCGATAAAACTTCAAATCTCAGTCACAGATGTAAGGACTCGACCTAAAGGCATAGTCGTCACACGATGAATGCGATACGCGAAGGAACTTCACCCAAGCCATCTTAAGCATCTCAGCATTCATAGACATTTAGTAAAAATAATTTGCGAAAAATTAAGGGAAAGGGGCTATGGGCCATTTTAGCAATAAAACAACATTAAAAAGTAGTGAAAATAATTAACAATCACTTTGTCCATAAGCATACTATCTACACCATTGATAGATGGGACCAACAATGGTCGATAAATAACTATAATCGTTTTGTCCATAAGCATACCAACTACATCATAAACTAATGGGACTGGTAATGGTCGATCTCCATCAAATAGAAAGAAATCCATAGTAGTGCACCATAGAAAGTAAATGCTTCAAAATGGCTACAAATACATCATCTCAAAATAAAACTAAGATACATAATAGAATGAAAAGTAGAGAAGTCCCGAACTGTGGGCTCACCATAAATAATAAAGCTAGTCTTGATCATTGAGTACTAGCCACGAGCCAATGGAGGAGTGTTTGTCCCTACTTGGTTAAATGATGTAGGCAAAATATGCATTAGAATGTTAGAATGTATGATATGCTGCCAAAATACAACACTTTTGATGCTTAGAATATAGAATTTTATGTGTTCTCAATACAATGTTAGTTGGTTTTATGTGTTTTTGTGTTTATATTTGCAGGATGGTTAAATCATGCAGGCAAAATATATGTTAGTACGTTGGAATGTATGATGTGCTGCCAAAATACAACACTTTTGATGCTTAAAATTTAGAATTTTGTGTGTTTTCAATGCGATGTTAGTTGGTTTTATGTGTTTATATTTGCAGGATTACAGGTTGGCCTTGATTTTGGGAAAAAGTACAGAAGTTACTGGTTTTTTGCTGTTATACAAGACCTTTTACGGGACGTAGATCATTCTACTGATCGTAGAGTAGTTTTGTGAACAATTGCATTGAGGGGCTATTTTTTGAAGTTGATTCTATGAATATGCAGATGAGTCGTAGAAGGTTTTATGAGTCGTAGAAGATGGTTGGTGCCCTGAGGATCAAAGATAGGGACTTTCTGAAGTTTTATCAGATGAAATCCCCTTTACAGGTCGTAAACTACTTTACGAGTTATATAGGGGTGTCATAGAGTTGACATCAAAAATTCCAACAGCTGAATACGAGACTCTAATTACTGGACGTGGAATGTAATACGACCTGTAAACCCCTTTCTTATGGCGTGCCGACCTTTCGCCTATTTTGTTTAGGAATTGTATTTTACTTACTATAAATAGGTTTTTCAGGTTATTTTTCATATGTTTTTGCCTAGTACTCCGAGAACTCAGTAATTAGAGAGAGAAAATTGTCAGATTACATTATAGAGTCTTTGAGAATACTTGTTTTAATTTCATCTTTAAGCTTGTGATTCTTATTGAAGTTGGATTTGCCGGTTCTTAATTCTATTCTATAAGTGTTCAATTATGTTTTCTCAATCTATAATTCTTGTATCTACACACAACATGAGTAGCTAAATCCATAACTAGCATTGTGATAACCATGAACAACTAACAAAGTAAAACTGGATAATTCATAATTCTTGAAAGGTGTGTATGCATGTATTAATTAACTTTCTTTGTTTTGCATGTTTTCTGATGGTGGCCAACATTAGAACCCGCCTAGTGTTGCTGACTATACCAAGGTAGTAATGAATATAAAAAAATATTAATTAACAGAATTCATTGATGTGTTCTCGTCTAATTAACCAAACAGGGCCAAGGGGAGGTTGTACTGAGACTAATAGGTAAGGATTAGTAATGCACACTATGGAAATGGGCCAAGTCACATAGTAAAATTCACCTCTCACCTTTGACCAAAGGGCTTGGTGAACATAACTTACCGTTCTACATGCTATACACTAGAAAAGAATTAGGTTATCCAGTGATACTAAGTTGGGGAATAATGGGGAACACAATACCTTAGCTTCTCTCCATATTGAATTTTCTCTTGTGTATGTTAGTTTAGTTATAATTTATTGATTATTACAAAACCCCCTTGGGGAAGTAAGTTGGTTAACTAGTCGAATTACGATCATTGAATTCTCGTGAGTGTAGTATTCCCTGTAGGTTTGATCCACACCTTTGTTAGGTACTATTTCTTAACAACGATCGCTTTATCCTCTAAAAAGGAGGTGTAACTTAGGGGACTTCAATGTTCTAAGTATAGATCTTTGAGCTTTTGAAAGATCACCTCTAAAAAGGAGGTGTAACTTAGGGGACTTCAATGTTCTAAGTATGTGAGATTCAATGCATGTATGAAATTATAATGCCATCATTCATAAATATAACATATAAGTACATATAAAGTGAAAAATACACAAAGTGAGTTGAAGCATGCACAATGAAGACGACTCAATATGAATAAGAGTCTATGCATAAGAAATAATAAGTAAGGGAAACATATCATGGGATCATAAACTTGTGGAGTAGACCTTAATCGATATTTAAGACCATGTGAGCTACTACATAGAATCCAACATAACCCCCAATGTTGGCACGGGGAGACCACTTGCCGGGTGGAACTCTGTCAACTTTGCATGTATCATATTAACATAAATGGCCTACGTAGATCCACTAGCCTAGCCTACAAGGGATACTATGGTAGCACATAGTTAGGGACATTGAGATTTAACTTCAATGGGTCATGCCTCAGCTAATGGGATAAAACCCAACCTCAAATCCACTTGGTGCTAAGTCATCCCACGAAATTCTTTAAAATACAACTTTGAATCATAAATAACAATCATAGGAGTAGCTCAAACATTATGAACCACCAAATGAGAATTGTCTTTTCATCTTTGGGATGTTTCTAAAACATCTTTTAGGAAAATAGTCAACATGCTTATATATTTGACAAATCATTACTTAAAACTTGACTGTAATGCCCTAATCATCATCACATATCATAAAACTTTACTTGAAAAATAGGTGGCCTAGGCTTTTCAAATGGAACAATCATAAATCACATGTCATAAGGAAATTTCTCGGTTTAAGGAAAATCGAAAACACCCAACCTTTATTAACATTGAGATCCATCATGGAGTCATCATCAATAGTTGAAATAGGCAAATATATCTATATCTATGTCTCCCTCTCCCTCCCTCTCTCTCTCTCTCTCTCTCTCTCTCTCTCTATATATATATATATATATATATATATATATATATATATATATATAGTAAAATAGTTGTAGGATATGATAAATAGCATTTAATTATATAAACATCATGAAATCATCATAAACATGCACATTAACTTAAGGAACTTAAAGAAAAGATAAAATACTTAATAAGGAACTTTATGGGTTGAAGGATACCCATAAATCAACTCACATACCTTGGGGAAACTTGAGAGAAACGAACTTGAAGATTTGAAGAAGAAACCTTAGAACCCTAGCCCTTGCCCTAGTTTGTTGAAGGCCTTTTGCCCTAGAAATTTTGAGAGTGAAGAATGAGGGATTGAATAAGGGAATTAGGGCTTAAAGGCTAACATAGGGTCTCTTTCCCATCCCTAAAATTACATAGTTTAGGAATAGAAATGAAGGAAATGACAAAACTATCCCTCATTAAAATTATCGAATTTGACCTATCAAACCCCACTTACAGGTCGTAAGTCAAACCATGGGCCTTAGGCTTTTTTCGTCTGACACATCTGAAATTCTGGAAAATTCACTTTCTGAACCCAAAACTATGAACACCTATTATGGGCCATGTAACAATTTATAGATCGTGGTTGGTCTCGTAGAGTCCTTTCACACTTAGCCATTTTTCTTACTTTCCTGGGTCTCATTCCACAAGACTCCTTATGTTTGTATACTATTTCATGTGCCGTCTGATAACACGTAGGTCACCTTCCAGCAAACTCCAAATTTCCTTCATGTTTGATAATCTCACTCATGACCCTTTCTACAGATCGTAATTCATTCTATGGGTTGTCACTTTGTCCATGGGTTACCCCACACTTGGAAACTTTTTCCCTTACTGAAGTCTTATATTTAAGGGTTGATCCTACGGGCCATAAGTACACCTATGGGCCATAAGTTGCCCTCGTAAACCAGACCTCAGGTAATTATTTGGGCCAACTTTCCCACACTCAAGGCTCCTAAACTGGGGGGTTGTTAAAACAGAAGTTGGCCTAGCCCACTCATGGACTGCTGCTACCTTTGGCAGATCTACCATAATGACATCATTTCTCACCATATGCCTAAGGAAATTCATAGACTCAAGCCAGAACTCACACTTTGAAAACTTGGCATACAATTTATCATCCCTCAACCTCTGAAGTACAATCCTCAGGTCCTGCATATGGTATGACTCACTTTTGGAGTAAACTAAGATGTCATCAATAAATACAATCACAAATGTATCCAAATATGGCTTGAACACTCAATTCATCAACTCCATAAAAGCGGCTAGGGCATAATCAACCCAAAGAATATAACTACAAACTCATAATGACCATAACGTGTCCTGAAAGTTGTTTTCTAGATGTCAGACTCCTGAACTCTCAACTGATGATAACTAGACCTCAAGTCAATCTTGGAAAACACTTAAGCACCCTATAAATGGTCAAATAGATCATTAGTACGAGGCGAAGGATTATTTTTCTTGATAGTCACTTTGTTTAACTGACATATCAACATCATATCAAAGTTGACCATATCAAGCAATATCAGGTCTGGAATTGTATCTCTCCTAAAAAAAGTCATGATACAACCTCGATACACCTGATTACACCCGAAGTAAACTGGTGGCCCACTGGAACCATACCTATAATAACTACATAGGAGGCCTTTAACTCAGCCCAATTCAAAACTACATAGCATGCTCTGTGCCCCAGGCTATCCTGTGGGCCTCCATGGGCTCGACCTCTTACTATTCCTTGCCCTCCTCTAGTACCACCCCTCATGGCCTGAGAGGTGTCCTTGGGTGTTAGTGCTGGAACTGGATGAGCTAGCTAGGTCCTTAAAGACTGGATGAGAGATGTACAGTGAGGACAATGGTGGGCCAAGTACCTAACCTTATCACAATGATAACAAGCCCTAGTCTCTCGCCCCTGCGATAGCTATCCTGAAAATCCACCACATCTGGCTGCACTAAAAAGCTATCATGGCTTGTCTAAATAGGCTTAGATCTACCAATACTGTCAGCTGTAGGAATGGTTGCATCGACTGCCCTGCACTAATGGCCCTGTCTCTAAAACTCTCTATTATGTGGCAAGTGCCCACTAAATTGACCATGCTGGCGGAATCTCTTCTTGCCACTGTATTAGTCATTTCTAATACACTCAGTTATATGGGCAAGATCCACTACACTCTGAAAAGTGCCACAGGTTAAAAACAAAGAGTATCCTCCTGAAGATAACCCGCCAATCCCTTGCCAAAGCATTCAATCCTCTCGAATTCTGTAAGAATACTAGATAAGGAATATCTAGACAATTCATAAAACCTAGATACATAATTTGATACTAATATTGATCCCTGCTAAAACCTTTCAAACTCATCTTGGCGGCTGTCTCGGAGGCTGTAAGGCATGAACCTCTCTAGGAACACCTCAATAAATTTCTCCCAAGTCATAACTAGAGATCCAATATGTCTACGAGCCAAAATTGACCTTCCCCACTCCTTGGCTAGGCTAATAAGCTGATAAGAGGTATAAGCAACTCCATGTGACTCAAGGATGGCCAAATTACACAACGTGTCATGGCATTCAGATAAGAAAGAGGCCCTACCACCAGGTGTACCATCAAACCTAGGGGGAGCCAACCATACAAATCACTCTAAACTCTTCTGCTCAGTAGTGGACATAGTAAGACTAGCAGAAGATGGTGGCACCATAAATCTGGGCGGTGCAATAGACAACCTATAAAGTTGTGAACCAGAACTTGATCGAGAAGTCTGAGGCAAATAATAGATACCATAGGAGGATCCACTATGGCTGATGAAGGACCATCATGAATCATGAGTGGATCTGCCGAAGCTGTAGAAGGGCCAACCGACACTGTAGAAGCCAGTTCATCAAGAATAATATTAGTTAGAGAAGTTCCTCAAGTCAGGTCAATAATTATAGAAGTAACTCCTGAATTAAGGGTGTAGCATCAGGAGATGATGGTGGTGGAACCAGGTCTATGGGCCCCTTTGACTCATACTTAGGCTCTGGAGAAGTTGATCTAGTATGTCCTAAGGGTGAAACTGCCCCTCTAACACGTCCTTGACCCCTAGTCCTACCATGAGACTTGCCTCAATCATGAGTGGGGGCCATATTAACTGGCATAGTCTCTCCCAAACTTTGGTTTAAAAAATAACTGAAAATGGAACTTTGGCTACAACTTCATATCATCTAGGATATGATCTAAATATAAAAGAGGTTGCAGATTTGAGTAGAAGATTGAACGACTAGTAGGGGTACAATGATGACTAGCTGTGTGATATAGTAGGTTATTAGGGGTAGTCGTGTCTTTATATTATTGTTATTGTTTGTCATTCTTTTTGTTACTTTTATTGTATTTACAAATTATCATTTTCTTTCTGCTCTAGTTATTTAGTTTCATATCTAATGTTTTCTGCTTTTGGGATGATATTTTTGAGATGAGGATCTTCTGAAAACAACGCCTCTATCTCTATAAGGTGATGGTAATGTCTGCGTACATTTTACCCTCCTCAGACCCCACTTGTGGAATTTCATTGTGTATGTTGTTGTTGTTATTATTGTTGTTGAGAATTGTAAACAAATGTTTCAAAAACTTGTCTATGCTTTAGGCATTTTTAATCCTTAAGGAATTTTCATATCAATGTTTTCAAGTGACAATATTTGATATTAAAATACATGATATCTTCTACTTGACAATTATTTCTGCGCTACCACGCTTTTATAGACCATTGAATTTACATCCTCATAATCTTTTATTATATCACACTATATTTCAAAAATATCGTTAACCAATATCCCTTTGTATCAGTTCATAAGGTGACATAACTTATTGAAATTTCATCAATTCATTATTTTTAGGTACTTATCTTTTGAATGAGGTTTCATGAAGTATTATGTAATAGACTCTTCAGAAGCATATTATTTTTTTATTATGATTATTTTGATAATTTGCTCCTTCACTTTTTTAAGAGTTAGTTTATTTAGAACTGATTGGTCTATTATAATTCATGAATATCATAAACTATATCCTTCAATAAGAACATTCACAATTAAATAAAAGATCCACCTCTTCCACCCAGGTGGAAATTTGTTGTAGAGGTGAAAGAGAATCCTCTGCCTAATCCTAGCATTTTGCTTGAATGATCATTCACAATATACTTTCCCTTATGTTAGAAAAATTAACATCTATCTCAAACATTGGGTAATTTATTTTTGTGCATTGTGTTATATCTATTAATCATATGCTACACATAAAAAATTAGATGAAAAATATTTGATTGTTGATCATGAACCAACTGAGAAGGAGAAATTAATTAATCATAATTTATTGTTTTGATGTGTATAACTATTTTTAAATGCAATACATTTTATTTCAGTCAAACACATGAAGTTTTATTCTCATAAGCAGTGCTTTCGCTGTTTATTTGAGGCATTTAATATAAATTAGTTTGGAGCTTAATCAACATTTATCATGATAATTTGTTTTAATTATATAATTTGAAAATTGTACTCTTAACTCAATTATTTTGCATAAGTTATTTTGTGAATGTCATATTGTAGGATAACAATAAATGCACACATGATTGTCTTATATATGCATCTATATATCACATGACATCTGAACGAGGTCATATTCACCTTTTATACTTTTTAGAATTTAGAAAATTTAATTCCAACATTAGTCGACCGATTCAATTTATCATGAGAACAAACAACAATTCTTGAAGAACATCCTAGTTCTTCAATATATATTGAATATTTAATAAGTAGATCCTTGGGATGAAAATATTATTCATGCTAATTTGTAAACATATTTGTATGAATATATTTTACGTTTATCATGACATTTATTGTAATACCTCAAGTTAAAAAACCAAAATGAAGAAAAGAAATATAGAAAGTTTGATTTGGTGCAGGGCCTACAAGGCCCATCTACGGATCATAGATTGATTTACGGACTATAGTTGATGATCGTAGATGAGTCATAAAACTTGAAAAATATTTTAATAAAATTATTAGTGTTTACGACAAGGTTCAACGACTCATGATTGGTTCTATAGGTCGTAGATGAAACTCGTAAATGAGATTCAGAGAGTTGGAAGAAGTGACCTCAGAAAGGACGAAGGATGTTTCACTGGTTGTTTAAGGTTTCATGAGTCATGATTTTTGATTTCATAGATGAGATTCAGAGGATATTTTCAGTACCTTTGATTCTACGGATGGATAAGATGAAAAATAGATGATTCTATGAGCCGTAGAAATGATTTCTTGACTGATATTCAAAAACACAAAAAAACCGATTTGATTTCTATAGATAGAGATCCACTGTCCATAAAAGGACTACAAATCATTGATGGGTCTCGTGATTCTTATTAACAGTAAATTATCAAGATTATTTTAATTTCTTGTGATATAGTAGGTTATTAGGGGTAGTCGTGTCTTTATATTATTGTTATTGTTTGTCATTCTTTTTGTTACTTTTATTGTATTTACAAATTATCATTTTCTTTCTGCTCTAGTTATTTAGTTTCATATCTAATGTTTTCTGCTTTTGGGATGATATTTTTGAGATGAGGATCTTCTGAAAACAAAGAAACTTCTAAGGTTCTAGAAATCACATTTCCAAATTCAAATTTCAAGTATGAATTTCACTTGAGGCATGTGGGAATTTCATCCATGGACTCCCTTCCATTCACGAAGTCCCGAATTAAATTTAATTTCACAAGTTTTCATTATCATTCAAGTTAGAATTTCAATAATTTTTTATGGGTTCTATCAAATTGTATTTAATTATTCTAGATTAAACTTATGATGTTTGATTTAATGATTTTAAAGTTGCATTGCATGAACTCATGTAATATCTCAGGCATATGAAGGATGAAATATGATATAATAAGATAAAATATTGTAAAATGACCTCGGTGAATTTTTAAGCTAAGTATATCGCAAAATAATAAATTTTCAAAAATATCCTTTCTAGAAAAGTGTGTGACCACTTAGCATTGTGGAGATAGACCAACACAAGCAAAGTCCTTCCCTAATCAAAATCTGACCAAAATCTCATCTTGCACAAAATTGACCTATCATGAATCCATTGCACATCACAAACTTGATTACCAAATTTCTTCAATTTTAATTTTTAAGTAAGGGCACTTTGGACTTTTTCCTATCTATTAGTTAATAAATTCTAATTTTGGGGCCGGGGGGGGGGGATG
>DF358890.1:142756-166091 GCA_000787875.1 Solanum virginianum | reverse complement strand
TTGAAATACTATCTTATTAACTACCTAAAACCTTCAATGTTTCCTCATTCTTTCACAATTCACCAATTATGAAAATTTCTCTCTCTACAAAATCTCTCAAATCTCCATTGAAGACAACAAAACAATTCTCCAAGTTCTTCATTAAAATTCAAGGATTTCTTCAAGTTTCTTCTAACATTTTATTTAAGGTATGTGGGTATCCATCTATAAGTCCCTTTTACCATGGAGGTCAAAGATATCTCTACTTTTTCTACCCAATTCAAGTATGTATTTTTTATGGATTTTCATGTTTTCTACTCAATTTCATAGTTTATAATTTATTTTATGATAATTGACCTATTTCAATATAATTGATCTAATTACATGGAATTGATAATTTTTCACATTAATTTCTACAAATCTTATTAGGGTTCATGATCACATTATGGGCCATGTTCAATTCTCTTCAATTGCACAAATTAAGATTCAATCAATATTTATTTATTTAATCCTGCATGACTTTCTCTAAATTTAATGATTTTTATTAATTTGTAAGAAAATTCTCTACAAGGCTAATCTAGGGTGCATACTATTTTGTGGGTTCTTTCAATTATGATTTCAATTGATATTGACCGTTGTTATTATACATGATCTATGTTACATTGTATGATTTCAATAGAGTATTGCATTTATTCATGTATTATGATAATTTCAAGTATGTGTTTATGAATTTATAAATGGATCCTCTTAATTATGATTCAATTGATATTGTCCTACATGATTATGCATGATTTCAATTTAGTTATATTATCATTAAGTTTATTTCATATGAACCTATGTATTATGCTATGATTTTTCAATGATGAGCTATATATTATGATCATGACTTGATAAGGCTTTCAGGCAAGCTATATGAAAAGAATGAGATGAGTTTTATGATGGCATTCAAGTCAAATATGAATAATTGTGAGTTCTCTCACCTAAGCATTAATGTATAATGATGAAACACCTATATTCACAATGCACAAAACAACATTATGGAGCTATTGTATGAGTATGATTTATGAATGGTGGACAAGTAGTAGATATGACCCTTCCCATGTGATTATGACTCTATGACTTATGACTAATGACTAATGATTTCTATTCCATTAAGAGTTATCGAGAGGACCTTGGGATAGAGGCACTCACTCGTAGTAGAGGTATGAGACCCATAACAAGATCCCATTGTCCCATAACTATGTGTCACTATTGGATAAATGATCACCTATAGTAGAGTCTTAAATTTTTAAGGGTTGTTCATAGTAGTGACTCAATCCTTCATGTAGCTTAGTAGATCTACATAGGCCTAAAGGAGTCTACCTCAACAAGTAGTTTCCTTCGATTTATGGGTAAACATTGGCACTCTATGTTAAAGCTCATATGATTTATATCTCTATGTAATCTATTGAGATACTTCAAGAGTTGAATTAGGTTATGGTTTGTTTCCTTACTAAAAGCCTGGAAAATGATCTCAAAAGGGTGCATATATCATTTAGTAAGAGTCAAAGATGTTATTTCTAAAGTTTCTTCTCTTGAGTCGGTCTCCATTGTCAATGAGTTTCCCGATATCTTTCTGGATGAGTTACTAGGTGTTCCTCCTGAAAGGGAGATAGATTTCGGCATAGAACTCATACCCGACTTTCAACCTATCTCAATTCCTCCATATAGAATGGCTCTTATGGATTTTAAAGTATTAAAAGAACAATTGAAGGATATGTTGGAGAAAGGATTTATTAGACCTTGTAGGTCTTTATGTGGTTCTCCAATTTTGTTTGTAAGGAAGAAGGATGGGTCACTCTATATGTGTATAGATTACTGATAACTTAACAAAGTCACTATTAAGAACAAGTATCCGCTCCCAAGAATAGATGACTTGTTTGACCAATTGCAAGGAGCTACATATTTCTCCCAAAATGATTTGAGGTACAGATATCACCAACTAAGGTGAGGGAACATTCCTAAGATGGCTTTTCGAACTAAGTGTGGTCATTTTATATTTCTAATAATGTCTTTCGGTCTCATTAATGCAATGACTATATTCGTAGTCATATGAATAGGGTATTTAATCCCTACATTGACATATTCGTAGTGGTGTTCATTGATAATATTCTAATCTACTCCTAGAGTGAAAGAGAACATATAGAGCACTTGAGGGTGGTGCTGCAAACTTTAAGGGATTAAGGAATTTTTGCAAAAATCTGATAAGTGTGAGTTTTGACTAAGTGAGATTGCCTTCCTTGGGCATATGGTATCATGCAATGGTATTAAATTCAATCATAAGAAGACCAAAGAGATAAAGAATTAGCCAAGGCCATTGACTCCTGCTGACATAATGAGTTTTTGGGGCCTAGCTGAGTACTATAGAAGGTTTGTCGAAAGTTTCTCCTCGATCTCATCCTCACTAACCATGTTGACTCAAAAAAAGTTAAAGTTTATATGGACGAATAAGTGAGAGAAGAGTTTAAAGTATCAACTTTAAAGGATCGACTAACTTTGGCTCCAATATTGACTTTGCCAAGGCAAATATGGCTTTGTTATCTATTGTGATGCTTTTAGAATTGGATTGGGTTGTGTGTTGATGCAAAATGGTAATATAGATGCTTATGCCTCAAAGCAATTGAAGGTACATGAGAAGAACTACCCGACTCATGATCTTGAGCTTGTGGCCATAGTATTTGCTTTGAAAATATGGTGTCACTACTTGTATGGGATTCATGTGGATGTCTTCACCGATTATAAGAGCATTCAACATGTGTTCACCTAAAGAGGTCTCAACTTATGGAAATGGAGGTGGCTAGAACTTCTTAAAGACTATGATATGAATGTGAAGTATCACCTAGGTAAATCCAATGTGGTAGCCAACAACCTTAGTAGAGTCTCCATGGGTAGTGTATCTCACATAGAAGGTGATGGAAAGAGGGAGTTTGCTAAAGAAGATTTGCTAGGTTAGGAGTGAAGTTTTATGAATCCGGAAGTGGTGTTGCATGGGTCCAAATCTTCTTTGATTGAGAATGTTAAGTTTATGCAAGACCTTGATCCTGCGTTAGTTGAATTGAAAGCCTTTGTGAAGAAAGGAGAGATAAGTTATCTCACAAGGAAGATAGTGTACTCCGATATCAAGGGAGGTTGTATGTGCCTAATGATAGTAAATTGAAGAGGTTGATATTGCAAGAGGCTCACAACTCTTCTTATCCTATTCATCCTGGTTCTACAAAAATGTATAGAGATTTGAGAGGGATCTTTTGGTGGAATGGAATGAAGAAAGACATTGCCAATTTGTGTCTGAGTGTACTAATTGCCAACAAGTCAAAGTTGAACACCAAAAGCTGAGTGACCTAGCACAAGATATTGATATTCCTACTTGAAAGTGGGAAAAAATCAATAACCACTTTGTAGTAGGGTAGCCACAGACCAAGAATCACTTTGACTCCATATGGCTGATAGGGGATCAGAGGACAAAGTTGGCTCACTTCTTACCGATTAAGATGATATTTAGTGCTGAAAATTATGCTCACTTGTATACTAAGAATTGGTGAGGTTGTGTGGGATCTCATTGTCCATCATATCAGACCAGTTTGTCCAATTCACCTTTTATTTTTGGAAATCTTTTCAAAAGGGACTTGGTAATAAAGTGAAGTTGAGTATGCCTTCCATCCCCAAATGGAAGGGCAAGCCAAGAGGAATATTCGTACATTGGAAGACATGTTGAAAACTTATGTGTTGGAGTTCAAAGGGAGTTAGGATGAGCATTTGCCTCTTATTGAGTTCACGTACAATAATAGCGTCCATGCAATTATCAAGATGGCATCATTTGAGGCAGTGTATGGTAGATGGTATAGATCCTCTATTGGATGGTTCAAAGTTGGTAAGGTGGCATTGCTAGGAATGGGCTTAGTCATGAATGCTTTGGGGAAAATTGAACTTATAAGGGAAAAGTTGCAAATGACTCAATGCTGGCAAAAGTCCTACTCCGATGGAAGGAGGGATCTTGAGTTCCAAATTGGTGATTGGGCCTATTTGAAGGTATCTCTTATGAATGGTGTGATCCAGTTTAGTAAAAAAGGGAAGTTAATCCCTAGGTATGTAGGGCCTGACAAAGTGGTGAGGAGAGTGGGAAAAGTGGCATATGAATTGGACCTACCTTTGGAAATGCATTTGATTGATCCAGTTTTTCATGTGTCAATCTTGAGGAAGTTCACAGGCGATCCAAACTCTGTAGTTCCCTTGGAAGATTTGAACATTGACAAGAATTTGAGTTATGAAGAAGTACTAGCTGAAATTCTTGATCGACAAGTGAAAAAGCTAAGGAACAAGGAAGTTGACTCCATCAAAGTACTTTGTAGGAATCATCAAGTCGAAGGTGGTACATGGGAAGCAAAAGTGGATATAATGAAGCATTACCCTATCATGCCCCGACTTTACACCCTAGACGTGGGCGACACCTAGAACCATTTCTAGTCCCAAGCGAACTACTTAGCCTGACAACTTTACTTAATAAAAGACTCAAATAATGAATGATAAGCTTAGATATAATGTATTAAATAAATTACAACAGTTTGAACAACTAAATAGAGGGGAAATATCCCAACAATAATTGAAAATAAGAACTGAAACTCCTGTCATATAGTCTATGGAACCTCTAACTAAAATAATCTAAAATAACTACCATGACAGGGCCACAATAATCACAATTGAAAAGAAATACTCAAATATAACTAAAGACTCCAAAGCCTCTAACTAGTAAGAGGCCTCACTAATGACTAAATGAAATGCTGGTCCTCAACAAAGCGTCTATTGAAAAACTCTGCCACCTGCGTCTGTATTATAAAATAATGCAGGTCCAAAGAACTCAATACATGGAATGTACGAGCATGTAAAATAGCCAAAAATGAGGGGCTTAGGATAGGGTACTATGCTCAAGAGTAACTAAAATATGTCTAAAGTAGGATAGCAATGATAAAAAAATAAAGTGTATGCTAAAAGTAAAACATATGCTGAAGCTCTATATGCAAGAATTAGTTTATTTTAGCTTGGGAAGTTTCTCTAACCAACAGCCATCACTTTGAGCTTCGTGATGATACAACGTCTTACCCACATTGCCAGAGCCATCCCATACTTTGCCAGGGTAAGGGACAAAAACTAAGGGAGTGGATCCATCCCAAAACTAGGCTATCTCAGTGGCAATAAGGAGTTGTACTCTTGGTATAATCCTATCCTCGCCGGCTACATAGTTTATGAGTTCAAGTTATTATTACCCTCACTCATATCGGTAATCAATGCTACTCCCAAAATAACTTTTATAATGCTTATAACTTTAAGAGTAAAAGTTCTAAAAAAGTCTTTTTAATCTTTTAGGACTTAGCCCAACTTTAGTTTTTCTCTACTTTTGTCAATTTGCCTCTTTTCTTTGATTGACAGATGTATCAATTCAATGTTTCTTAAAAACAAAATTTACTATTCAGTTATGCTATAAATACACATGCTTTAGATACTCTTTGAACACAACTCAATATTGTGGACATAATAGTTTTTCATGAAGTATATGTAGGGTTCTTATAATTGCAGCCTTAACTATGGAACCTTGACTTAATAACTTAATTTAGTAGTGAAATCAGTAAGGACCATGATTTTCATTAAGAAAAATACATAACAATTATCTCAATAGAATTAACTAACAATGGAGAAAGCTTGATCTCAACTCATAGACATGATCTTGGGTAGACACTAGCAGTTAAAGATACTAAAACAACATGGAAAACTTTTAGAGGGACTAGCAGTTAGAGATACTAAAACACCTGGAAAACTTTTGGAGGGCCTTACATACCTATGGGAATTTTTTCTTGAAGAATTTTGAAGAAGGTGCTTGAAAGCCCTAGCTTTTGCCCTTTTGAAACTACATTCTGAGTTTGGAGAGTGTTTGAGCATTAATGATTTGAAGAATCACGTTTTAGGGATTTACTTAAGTGAAAACTGACAAGTTTAGGCTTAAGGGTGAGAAAAGATGAAAACAATCCTCTTTAAAGTTGCTGTTTAAGTCGGTTACGAGTCCATCTATGGACTATAGAAACTTTTGTGGCCCGTAGGAACCTATCCGTAAGTTTTTGGAAAATTTTGGGGTCATTGGATCGATTCTACGAGTCCAATCTATGGCCCATAGATGTTTCAACAATCCTAGAAGGGTCCATCAAATCTAGAACCAATAATTAGATTTTCAGGAATTTTCCCCACGAGTTAGCAGACGAGTTGTAACTGAAACTATGGCCCGTAATAGTTTTCATAGATAAGTCTGCACTTGACAGTCTCTAGCAAAACGATCATAACTTTTAACTCCAAACTCCAAATGAGGTAAAATTAGTTGCGTTGGAAATCTAATTCAAATACTTTTTATTTGGTAGGTCATGAGATATCTAATTCTCTATATGCTAAGTGTTACAGTCATTTAAATTTGACCCTTGTATAATCTAACATTAGAAACTCAATTTATATGAATGTTTTGAACTCGGCTAAGTAACAAGGGTCTCTGATGACCCGAATTCACTTTCAACATATCTCCTATCTATATTAATGATCCTAAAATGTATATACAAGTAAGGCATTACTAGGTTCAATATTTTGTATTTGCGACGATGAATTTCCAGATCTTAAGAGTAAAATTATGAGATGTTACATACCAGTATCTATTACACTCTACTCAGGCCTAAGGTATTCTTTCCTAAGACCTCAAATTCCTTGAAATTTAGTTTCACATGATGCATACACTCATTTATATGTTTATGGACTATTTTGAGTCATGCGTTAAGTATGTATTTTTAAAATTTCATGAAATGATGTTTAAACTACATATTTTGCATGCATACTGGGTTGTTAGCTGATGATTAACTCCTTAAAGACTACCTTAAATTACATTCGGGGATGAATGTTCCTAAGGGGGAGATAATGTAATGACTCTTAGTTAGGAGCTTAAAAAGTGTAGAAATGTTGGTCCGGAAATGACCAGGGCTAGTCTATGAGACCATGTGCACGACCTATGGTTTAGACTATGAGTCATAGACAGGGTTCATGGACGGAAAGAAGTATCCAAATGTTGAGTAACCCACGAAGCCTCTGATGGCTAGTAGGAGTGTTCACAGCTCATAAAAGGGTCATAGGTATGAGTTCCAGACATGCAAGAAATTTGAAATTTCTAGGAGGCGATCCATGATTAAAAGAACAGTCCTGTCACGACTCAAGCCTAGGGCCTAGATGTGACATGATGAATGGGAACCCGAAGGGACCTCTCCACCCTTAGGCAGATGGTCAAGCAAAATGCACTATTCAAACACTTGAAGATATATTACGAGCTTGTGCATTGGACTTTAAAGGTAGTTGGGTGGATCATTTGCCACTTATTGAATTTGCCTATAATAATAGCTACCACTCGAGTATCAAGATGGCACCTTTTGAAGCTTTGTATGGAAGGAAATGTAGGTTGCTAATTGGATGGTTTGAAGTAGGTGAACCACCTTACTTGGGCCAAATCTAGTACAATAAGCCATGGAGAAAGTTAGGGTAATACAACAGCGGCTAGAAACAGCCCAAAGTCATCATAAATCATATGCAGATGCTAGAAGAAGAGGACTAGAATTTTTAGTAAGGGATTGGGTATTCTTAAAGGTATCTCCAATGAAAGGGGTTGTGAGCTTGGGAAAGAAAGGAAAAGTGAGCCCAAGTTACATAGGGCCATATAAAATTATTAAGAAGTTTGGGCAGCTTGTATATGAATTAGAGCTACCCCAAGAGCTTTCAACAGTTCATCTAGTTTTTCATGTCTCAATGCTTCAAAAATACATAGGTGACCCATCCCGTATATCTTCTATTGAAGATGTGTAGGTTACAAAAGATCTCACCTATAAAGAAGTACCTGTTGCTATTCTAGATCATCAAGGTAAAAAGCTAAGGAATAAATAAATAGCTTTACTAAAAGTACTTTGGAGGAACCAGCAGGCAGAAGAGATAACATGGGAGACTGAGGAAATGATGAAATCAAAATACCCTTACTTATTTGAAGCTGAAGAGGGAATCCAACATGCAGAATTGGGGCCTTAATAGGTACATATGTTTGAATATCTATTGCGTTGTCAAAAGTTTGTTTAAGTAAAGGTCCAAACTTAGTTAAGCAATCCAATTATGCAAACATTTGTGGACAAATATTCCTAGGGGGAGGATGTAACATATCTTACGTATACAAGTTTTATTGAAATGAAACATGACAAGGCTTGGTCAAATTAGTGCTAATTTTAAAAAATGCTTGAATCTCAAATTAGAGGGCGATGTGAACGTCTAACATTTAAGACGAGTGAGTGTATATATATTTTAAGTCAAATTGATGAGATCGCAGCCTGAAACAAAGTGAGGTAATTTTAGGACTTAGGAAGCCATTAGGCAAGTCACCTACTTGCTTAGCTTAAATTTGTTAGCTAGATAGAGACGAGGCTCGAAACTGAATTTATCCAAGTCCAATAATGAATAAAGATCAGGCTAAGGATATGACTTGAGCCCACATTTTAGCATTATAAATGGACAATATTTATAGCCCAAGAAGAATATGAAAAGTGCCCAAGTACATCACCACTTACTTAATGATTTGGGCCCAAACTAAGTACGAACTTGTGGGTTGGTAGTTGGGAATTGTTCTTCCAAAACCTCCATCTACTTTGAAACTATTTTTGGATTGCTTTAAGACTGATTTTATGTGTGAATATGTTATATACAGTTTGGTTGAAGTTAAAATAGATTTGGGATTGGTGACTTCAAAATGTGGCGAGATGACGTAATGTTATGCCGCGTACTAATATGTTGCATATAATTGTTATGTGTTGTACTTGTAGGCTATTATGAGACTGTTATTGCACTTAAATAGGCTTCACATGATATGTATATAAGAATGAGTATTAGAAAATGCAATTATAAGTGGAAAGGTTGAAAGAATGCCTTTGGGTGGCTAATTACAAGCTTGCTGCTCGAGTGTTATTTATTTATGAGACTGGACTACCAGGGAGTGTTTCTTAGCTGCGAATACCAGTCTTGTTACCTAATCTATTATAGATAAATATTTGGATGAAAAGAAGGTTATTTTGAGGTAATAGCGAGTTCGTATAATGAGGTATGTAAGGCTACTTGATTTCGTATTACTTGGCATGAAACATAGATCCCTTGGCATATAAAGGCACTTATCAACTCCGACATAACTAATAACCATTTGTCCACTCCTTCACATGTTTATATGCTCTCATACATAGTCATTTGCAAACCTGCATACATACTTGAATACCAAGATACACAAGTTCTTTCTGCTAAAAAAAGTTCATGTGTTGTTTCATCTCTTATGCATTTCATTAGTTGTGTAACCTACTCTTTTCATTGTGGTATTGTTTTGTATAGTTATTTACATGTCACATGCTATATCTTTGGTCCTATAGCTTTAATATTATGGCCATCAAAAGAATCATATCAAAAGTAATTGAAAGATAAAGTAAAGTATGTTGCTTATTGATGGGTGGTAACCCGAAGGGTGGAAGAATCACCTAGCAAGGGTCGATCCCATTACGGGGGTAGCCCTAGGGGTGAAAGGAAAAGCCTAGTAGGGGCCGATCCCAGTATAGATTTACTACTGATCAGCTGGTCATTTGTATTACATATTATGCACAGATTATTCAGTAATGGTAAAGTAATAAAAAGAAGATAAAGTACATATTCCACAGTAAAACTAAAGGTGGTCTAGTATCCTTACACCAGTGCATAATTTCATTTGAGTTGTTACTTTATATATAATATTTCCTGCCTTACATATTTAGTACATTATATCATACTGACGTCCCTTACAAGGGACCTGCATTTTATGCTGCAAGTATAGGTGCTAGTAGCTTTCCTCGATAGGAGTATAGGACATCCAACTTTTGTTACCAAGCTTCAGGTTGCTTTGGAGCTTTGTGTGTCTAGAGCTTATATTTCTGCATTGTATAGTTAGTCATGAGGCGGGGCCTATTCTAACCCTTATCAGATATTGTTCCTTATCTAGAGGCTTTGTAGACTATGTAAATACAAACATGCATGAGAATGGCCAAGTAGTCACCCACTCACCTTGTGGTATAACCTTTTCGGAGAGTGTTACCAATATCCCTACTTTATGACATAGCCTTTTTGGGTAGTGGTATGAGATGTCTCTTACCTAATGATACAATACTTTCAGTAAGAGTCATTATTGATTCTACTTTATGGCATGGCCGCATCAGTAGAAGTTAAGAGATATCACTTACCTTTCGATATAATCTCTTCAGTAAGAATGTGGAATACACTTACCTTACGATATATCTTATCGGTCAGAGAAGTCCTACCTTATGACCTTTTTGGTAGGTTGTCCCTACTTTATGATATAATATTTTAAGTAGGAACCATGAGTTATTCTACCTTACAATATGGCCTTTTTGGTAGGTTATGCTTACCTTATGATATAATCTTTTAGGTAGGAGTACAAAACTAGTTCATCAAACCATCACATCAAAGAATCACGAGAGGGCTTCACATTTCTTATGGGAGTAAAACATAGTATAAGGTTTCAAAAATTCTTTTGTCGATCATGGGGACTTTTCATGAGTTTAGTACATGCTTGGGGACCCATAAAGTATCCTAACATGTTTGTCAAGTAAAATCTATACAATAATCCTTTATCAACATCAAGAATCCTTGTCCTGTAATTTGACATCAAACACATGGTGGTCATATGCACTTCAAGTGTATATAGACAATAATCCTTTATCAACATCAAGAATCCTTGTCCTATAATTTAATCAAACACATGGTGGACATATGCACTTCAAGTGTATATAGAAAAAGGAGTAAAACCAAATCATTTCAAAGTTATTCAAATCAGCCTACCAAGGTTGTAGTAAAACCCTAAATTAAGTATCATGAAATCCAACTCAAAAGTTCATCATAGTTCATAACTTTCATAGTTCAAATCATCCATAATATCAATAGACAAAGATCAATTCATAATATAAGCTTAAAATAGATATTCATGCTTAATCAACAATACTTGATGAAACCCTAACATATCTTTTATTTAAAACTCATAATACGAGATACCCATAGGTAATACAACTTGAAATTATGCAATTTTCACAAAAAGGAAGATTGGGCTCCATGGTTGAAAGGTACCCATGAATGAAACCCACATATCTTAAACTTGGGTTTTCTTGATATAGACTTGAAGGAGACTTGAAGTTTGAATGAAGTTCTTGAGATCCAGAATTAAGCTTGAGACACTTGAATTTGGATGGGAATCTTGATAAAATGGTTGAGAGGTTTTAGAGAGGGTTTTTGAGTGATATAGTGTTAAAAAATGGCTAAGTATGGGACATTTCATGTGTAAAAGGTCATGGTGCCATGACACCAATGCCTTAGGTCAAAAAAGAAAAATTAAGAAAGTGACAACACAGCTCCATGATAGATTCGCATTGCGGAGCCATAGTGCACAACTTCTGTTTTTTAAAAATTTTGTGAAAATCAATTTTTAGTGCAGGTCTTCTAAAATTCGGTGTTATACCAACTTCCCACTTAATTTTGTTCCCTGATCAAGAATATGAAGTCAGATGTTCGATATCACACATAGATTTTAAGATATATGAAAATTACGATTATGGGTATTTCTGAGGCACATTTTTAGGGCGTTTCACTTGAAATTCTTGAAATGAGAATGAGATATTTGGTTAAGTCTTTGAGAGGTTTTTGTGAGGATTTTAAGTGATATAGAGTTGAAAAATTACTAAGTATAGGTATTTTCACGCATAAGTGTGCATGAAGATACAACCCCAATGCGCTTAGCCGACATAGGATAATTGAGAAAAATTCAACACTGATCCGCTTCTAGTCCGGAGGACAATTTAACACTGATTTGCGCCCAGTCCACGTCGTGGATGCATACTATTTTACAAAAATTAGCAAAAATTAATTTTCGCTATGGGTCCTCTAAAATTCAGGTTATAGCAATTTCTCACTCAATTTTGCCTTTTGATCAAGAATATGAAGTTGGATTTTCAATATCACGCACGAATTTTGAGATATATAAAAATTACGATTATGGCATTCCAAATCACATTTTTGGGGTGTTTCTATATCTCCCCCTTGGGAATATTCGTCCACGAATGTCAAAGAAAAAGCGTGAGAGAAGTAATCATAAAGATTTCAGCCTGACATGAATAAAACAAATGCATTTAAACATCATTTTAAAAAAGTCTCAATATGAATGTCAGAAATCACTCTAAACTTGTTACCATGAAAATGAATGCATGCAAAATGACATAAGGGCTAAAACTTAAGACTTGAAATCATATAGGGGACTTAAATTAGTACCTTCGTCTTGAGTTGAGTGGAAGAGATATGGATATCGCTTTCTCATGTCCACCTCGACTTCTCATGTGGCACTTTCAACTTGTTGGTTCCTATAACAAACCTTGATGGAAGCTACATCTTTACAAGTGATGCTATTGGCTTGATGATTCCTCCAAAGGACCTTGATGGATGTTACATCTTGTCCTCAATCTTTTTCACTTGTCTATACAAAATCTCCAATGGAACCTTCTCATAGGCCTAGTCATCCTCCACAACACTCACAATCTCTAAGGGCACTATAGCTCGTTGATACCCCATGCACTTTCCTAAAATTAACACATGGAGGATCGGATGAACCATATTCATCTCCGTAGGTAACCCCCAATTCATATGTGACTTTGCCAACCCTCCTTAAAATTCTATAAGGACTCACAAACCTTGGGTTCAATTTACCTCCCTTGCTAGACCGGACCACACCCTTCATGGTTGAGACTTTCATGTAACCCAATCATCAACATCAAGCACACCTGACCTACCTTGGTACCTAAGGACCCTATCTCCCCCTCGAGAAAAACCTCTACTTTACCAAGCTTCACCAAAGCCTTCAATCTAGCAATATAGGGTCAAGGTCTTGTTTCATCTTGACTTCTTTAATCAAAGAAGATCCGGCACCATCCTTAACCACTATACCACCATTTTTCACTTCATCCAACCTCATTCCCAACCTAGCCAACTGGTGTACTTCTCTAACCAATTCTTCGTTCCTCAAAAACTCACACTTTTCATACTTAGCAAACAACCTCTTATCCTTCAAAGTTGCAACACCACCGTCAAATAATTCACAAACTCTTCTTCACTGCAGAAATAAATCAATATATCATCACTACCACTAATATATGAGAGGTAGGGTTAATTGAGCCCTATTCATATGTTCTGTACCCCTGGGCCAGGGACTTGGTCCTTCTTTTTCTCTTTTGGGGGTTTTACTTTCTTCTTTAAGACTTGTAGTATCTGCATTGAGTATCGGAATCGACTCTATAGGAAGGATTTTAGGTTCAATATCCCTAACTCTTACGGGATGGTAAATGCAACCTTTAGAGATCAATTTGGGCCTTGAGACAAGAAATGTATCTACCTTTACTACCACTTTACAACTTTACCACTCAAGTACGAATTTGTTATAGAATTGGAATCTAGCTTTACGGGTTCTACAATCAATGGAAGCATGATATGCATGTAACCAATCCACCTCAAGGGTAATCCTCAAATCTCATCATGCTAAGTTTAACAAAATCACAAGACAAGACTTCATGCAAATGGGACAACCCCTATAGACTTTTCTATCAACAATAGACTCACCCATTGGGGTAGACACCTAAAAGGTTCAGATAACAATTTGGAACACATATGAAGCTTATTAGCAACAAAGGAATAATGAAATAAATAGTGCTCTCGAGACCTATCAAAGCATGCACATCAAAATCAAAAATCTTTCACATACTGGTAACAACATTGGACACCTTATTCCCTCCTTGCTTCCCTTGAAGAGCATCGAATTGATTATGTCGTGGAGTACCCCCTTGTTGGCCTGCTTGAGTCCCTTGATCAAGATGACCTGGTTGACCTTGCGAACCGCCATCCTTGCCCTTGTTTCGAACATAAGGACAATCACTAAGCTTATGGCCTACTCTCCCATACCCATAACTTGCATTTGAATCCTTTAATCATTTATCATGATGGTGCTTTTCACATTTTGGGTATTTTGGAAAACTCGCCCTACCATTGTCACCTTGGAACCTTGGGTTAACCATCCCATTGTTAGTAAATCTCTTGTTTGGAGCACTAGAGGACCCTTGTCCTTAAAATTCATGACCTTGTTAGATATTGTCACCCTTAGTACTTTGGACACTATCCTCATATTGAGCTCTCTTGGACTCCCCACTTTTCCTCTTCCTACGCTTTTCCCCCTCGAGTTGTTTGGCATATGTCATGAGCCGGGACAAGTCCATATCATTCACTAGCATGGTGGTATGACACTTTTTATTCTCCAAGTTGGACACTCCCGACATAAACTTGTTCATCCTTTTGATCTAGGGTCGGCCACCAAATGTGGAGCATACTTGGAAAGCTTGTTGAACTTGAGGGCATACTCCCTCACACTCATGGAACCTTGCTTGAGGTTCATAAATTCCATCATTTTTGCCTCTCTCAACTTAATAGGAAAGAACCAGTTGAGGAAGGTGGCCTTGAACTCCTCCTGATGGAATAGCATTGTGATTTCCCCTTTTTATCTTCTATTGAACAAACCAAATTTGTGTCACACCTTTAAGTTGATAGGCTGCTATTTTTGCCTTTTCTTTCGAATTCACCCCCATAATGGCTAACACCTTATATACCTCATCTATGGATTCTTGGGGGTCTTCCTCCGCTTTGGACCCATGGAACTCCGGAGGGTTCATCCTAGTGAAGTCCCTCACTTTTGAGGCCTAGAGTATGAGCTTGAGGAGCTTGTGCCCCTTGATTCAATTGGTTGGTCATAGCATGGGCCAACATAGTAATGGCATTTTGGAACTCAACTTCGGTAGCCCCTCTATCTTGAGGAGCTTGGTAAGCGGGTTCGGCCGGTTTCCCCCCGGGTGCATTGGTCCTCCTTGGTCGTTCCTCTTTGTAGCGGTATGATCTAGAAGAGCAAAGATCATTCGTTAGGGGTGAAAAGCCTTATCTTACATCTAAAGCAATGATGTAGATCATGAAGAAGTGAACCATTTCCTTAAATGCTTCATAGCCTCCTATTCATTGTTGTGGTGTGCTTCACAACCCTGAATAAGACTCTAATCTGTCGTGGTTTGTTGGGTTTCCGAGGATCATTAACAATCTAGTGCTCTGATACCAAGTTTGTCATGACCCAAGCCTAGGGCATAGGCGTGACATGCTGAATAGGAAGCCTGAAGAGGATCCAAACAATCCTCTTAGTATATCAATCATACATTTTTGGTTGCGAAAGCAAAGTAAATAATAACATGAGATATAATGGAAAGGGAAGTGGGGCTAAGGAAAGTCTTTGATAATCATTAAAGCATTAAAGAGTCAAACTCAAGCATAAGTGCATCATAATATCCAATAATACCTCTACCATAGAATGGAGCGGGGGTCAAGACACTTTTCGGGCTTACCCTCATGGTAACAAATTTTCGATATAAAGAAGTCTCAAAATAACAAGAGTACTAAATATAGTGTCCTTGGACTTGAGGACTCACCAAAGCTTGCTTCAAACGTTCGTACTATCCACATGGAGGATGATTAAATGGTGCTCTGGTCTCTACATGGTAATATCATGTAGGCATAGAGTATGTGTTAGTATGTTTGAATGTATTAAGTTTGCGGGATGTAATGCAACAAGAATCATAAGCCATAATAATAAGATGCTTAATCATAATCAATGAAGATAAGCTCAATATGTCATGTGTAATCACTGTTTAGGATGGAACATGCTTGAGAATAATCATACTTGCATAACTTGTTTAACACAGTAAAGTGATATGATTAGATCATCCAAATACCTTATACTAGAGGGTGAGGGATGTAGCATAGGTTATAATCCCTTCTAGTAGGTAATGGGTAGTATATTAGTGTGGAGAAATAGGGTAGGTCATAACCGCTACATGTAAGCATAAGATAATGGATAGTACATGAGGGTGGAGATATAACTTAGGTCATAATACCTACATGTAAGTAAGCATGAGATAATACATAATATCAAATCGTACATGAGGGTGAGGCGTGCCACATAGTTCATAACCCTTTCATGTTAGTATAAGATAGTAAGTAGTATTGATTCGTGCATGAGGTTGAGACACTTAACATAGTTCATAACCCCTTCATGTAGAAATTGTCCTTTTACTAGAGGGTAAGACACATAACATAGTTCATAACCCCATCTAGTAGGCCTTACAATTCATAAGAGCATAAACCTTAGTATAAGAACTCAATAACTCATCAATAACTGAGACTTGCAGAATCATGCAATAGATCATCAAAAACTTGAGAACTCTTAACTTGATATTTTATCAAATACTTGGTGGGTTCATGATACTTGTTCAAAATCATGCAATTCAAGAGTGGAATAAGATGAGACAACTTAATGCAAATCAACCTACCAACATATAGTAAAACCCTCATGTAGGGTATCTTGGAATCCATCATCAATTCTCATAGTAGATCATTGTTTCATAGTTTAAGACATGCATAGTCTCAATTGATATAGATCAACTCATGGTATAAGCTTGAAATAGATATTCATGCGTAATCAATCAATATTTGATAAAACCCCAGCATAATTCATGCTCATATTTCATAATAAGAGATACCCATAAGATAATACAACTTGAAAACATGTAATTTTCATAAAAGGGAAGATTGGGCTCCATGGGTGAAAGGACCCAATGGATGAAACCCACATACCTTAAGCTTGGGTTTTCTTGAGATGAGCTTGGAGGGGACTTAGAGTTTGAAGTGATGAATTCTTAGGGTTCCATTGTTCCGCTTTGGATCCTTGGAATGTGAGTGGGTTCATCTTGGTTAAGTCTTTGAGCTTTTTTTGTGATGGGTTTTCGAGTTCCGATATTGTGCTTGAAATCCTGGAATTTAAATGATAGGTTTTTTCACGCCTTAGTGAGGTTTTAGGCTATGGGTTTTATGCGTTATAGACCGACAATAGGAACATTCCGAGTAAACATCTCACAAGTAGGTTCTGGGTAGGGTCGCATGTATGCAGGACAACTTACCACTGATCTGCGCCCAGTCTGTGTCGCGGCGTAGTCACAGATGCACACTATTTTACAAAAACTAGCGAAAATTAATTTTTTCTACGGGTCCTCTAAAATTCGGGTTATACCCATATCCCACTCAATTTTGCCCCCGATCAAGAATATGAAGTCAGACTTTTGATATCACACACGAATTTTGAGATATATAGAAATTATGATAATGGGCATTCTGAAGCACATTTTTGGGGTGTTTCAAGACCGTTGTAGATGTTTCTCTGGTTGAAATATTTTATGGATTTTAGAAAATAATGAAATAGATGAATGGAAGGGTCATAACATTCACGTTCCTTTGCAATAAAAAGATCATGTGAAAAATATACCAAAACCAATAGGTCTTTCTTCTACAGGACTCTACTATTCTTGCACAAATGAGATTATATTTATTGCTTTGAGAATTGATGAAGTTATTTTTATGTTGTTGAAATAAATAATTGGAGACATTTGAAAATTCATGAAATTCCTATCATGAATGGACTTTATGACATTAATATTTACGTAGAAAGCCTCCACTGATGCTAAAATAATAATAATACAATAACTGTTACTATGTTTGGACTTGTGGGTTTTTTTTTTTTTGATTTGCTTGTTATTTAATATATAAAGTTAATAATATTTTTTTAGTCAATTAAAATGAATCAAATATTTTCTCCCTCTATTATAATAGTCTTTTTTCCTAAACTAATTTTAATAGAGAATTCTCCAAACATAAATAACTATTCATGGAATGAAATAAACTATAACATTATTATTCTATTATGTTTGAAATTAGTTATCTTGCAAATAATAATTACCATGCTTTAGAAATATTATCATATTTCAATTTTTGAGAACTAGTTTGATTTTAAATAAAAATATATACATTTAAATATAGTCAAAATTAATATAAAGTTGAAACATTATTTTTATATTTTCTTTTTTTGAGTCGCTTCAAATGAATAAAATATTATTATTTTTATTTTTTTCTTTCAAATTTAAATTGAATACAATATTTAATGTGACATAATATTTAAATTTAAACTACTTAATAAGTGAAAGTTTGATGTACCATGAAAGGTACTTTGGTAATTACACTATGAGTGAAATGTTGGTACTACCAAGGGCAACTTAGTAAATATCACTTTTTTACATTTTTGGCTTTTCCATATTCTTGTCACAAGGACAGCTTTGTAAATAACCATATTCCTTTTCATATTCCTACTAGCTTTTTCATATTCCCACCATTAAAATAAGTGGCTGCCACTGACCTACCAACAATTGTCCCTATGCATGTAAGCCTTCTGCCTTTCTCTTTCATTTAGGACATTTTCCTGAAACTTTCTTCTTACAGGTGCTCCTATGCATGTTAGTCTTTTCCTTTCTCTTTAAATTAGGACATTTTTCTTTGGCTTTACCTTTGATTTCTAGCCAAAAGTCCCTGCACTTTGTTCATGTTTCACTCCTCTGTTGAAATCTAAAGGTCAGTTTCTTTAATTTCTTTCTCCGATTTGTCTTGTTTTCATTTCCACGCGATATATTTGGTCAAAATTTTCAGTTGGATTCTTGTAATTTGTTGGTTTCTCTTCTTCATTTTAATCTTTGGAGTCTTTTTATTCTGTTCCTCCCTGTTTTTGATGAGTTGGAACTGGAGAAGAAGAAGCCATTGAAGCATTCTATCAAACAATTTGCATGCTTTCTCAAATTACTCTTTTAACTATTAATTTGGGAAGTGAACAATTCTTTTTTGTTTATGACTTTTTTTCAAATTTTTTTATTCTGTTCCTCCCCGTTTTCGGTGAGTTGTAACTGGAGAAGAGGAAGCCATTGAAACATTCATTCAAACAGTTTGCATGCTTTCACAAATTACTCTTTGCAGGATAGAAAAAATGGAACAAAGGCTTCATATAGATGCTATCATTCCTGAAATATCAGATTGGACGTGTAAGGTGCAACTCGTGGACATTTGTAGTCTAGGAGAAGGTAGAGAATGAAAGATAAAATATATGAATATGATCTTCCCAGATGAACAGGTACTTTCTTATTTGCCTCTCTGGTTGTCCAATTTTTTACTGCCAACCAAAAAGTCATGACTTTTTCATTTTTTCTCTCTCACTTTTTTCACACCCTCTGCAATGTGGCTTATTTCTTCTCTATGTAATATTGGTTTTCCATATTTGACACAATTTTATCAATTTAGTATAATTTCGAATTTAGTTTTGCCCTCATCTTCAAAAATTTTCTCAATCAATTATGTAGAAAGTAAGACTTATTCTATTTTTCTATAATCATCTGCAGCAAAATCAAGTAAAGGCAATTGTTTATGGTGATGGCATTCCCCTTTATCAACATAGGTTTAAATCTTTTCACACCTATTTGATCAAGAATACCCGAGTACATCAATCAACTTTATGATATGAAAGTCCCTTTTATGCATAAGAATGGATTATTGACAAAGAAACTATAGTCGATTCAATTGATTACAATAACTCAGATCAGACCATAGTTGATCCATTTGATCTAGATGACTTAGATGAAGATGAACTGCCACCACCCATAATCGTAACATGAGCTCATTTTGGTATATCAATGAAGAAGCATCCTGAAGAGCAAAAGAGCAACTTAAGAATGCAGAATTCTGTATGACTACTTTGCTTTTTATGATTACTTTGTTTTTCCTATCAATACATATGCATTTTTGTACAGATTAAAAATTTTCTCTTCTCTAGTATCAATAGATGTGCTTGCATTTGTAGTAAATTGCTTCCCACCAAGATATGTAACAAGCATATAGAAAAGGTAGAAGGATCTCATTGCGATTGACACCAAGTAAGTTTGTATCTAATATTTTTTAGCATTCTCTTTTGACTGATCTACCTATGCTCCACTACATACACTAAGGTACATGCGCGTTGTCTTAAATTCAATCTTTTCGTTGCTTGGTTGATTCATGAGCAAAATTGATTTTAAAGCGAGGTGGAAAAGCACCAAAAATGAAGTTTTGAACAGAGGTTACATGAACTATTTTCATCAGGTATCCGTTCAATAATGAAATGAAGGTATCCATTTGTTAAAGAACTATTTTTTTAGCTTGATCTGTTAGTACATGAACCTATTTGATGCCAAGATTAAAAAAAAAAGATGGAGCTTATAGTTTATCTTCGTGTGAACTTATGGTTACCTTATTCTGTCTATGTTCTTTCTGTCTTCTTTCTTTTACATACATTCAACTTCTGGACATGTTGTACTGGGAAAGCATTGGAAAATCTATTACCTTCTCTCCCTGCACCATCCAATACTAACATTGAAGGAGACAATAAAAGATAGAAAAAGCATCTCCTTTCTTCAAGTCAGCAAACATTGGAACCAAAGAAAAAATCTAAGGTGCTCAAGCTGAAACAAAAAATTGAATCATGAACTCTAACAGAAATGCAGCAAAAGTTATAAAAAGGTTCCTTTCTTATTCCTTCTCTAACTATTAATTATAACTTTCTTGAATAATTATCATTCTCTTTTTATATCTTTCGGCATACTAATCACTCTTTCATTCTTTTTTATAAACAAAGGCTAACTAGCTCTCTTTTGTAATCACTTTTGGCTTGTCTCTTTTAGGAAGAAAAAGAATCTCTGCTACAACTTGCTGCTTACTTTTGGATTTTGTATGATGTCAAAATAGCAACTCTTGTCATAAAACAAAGGTAATCAAAAGCATACGTATAACTGCCTTACTATTCATAATTTGTGTATGTCTAAAGGAGTCTTTTGATGGGCCCCCTCTTGAGGAGGAAGGCTGAAAAATGGCTATAAGCTGATATAAGGAGGAATGACCAATTTGGCATGACTAATATTTTCATTTATTCATCGTCATACATCCCACTAAGTAACACTCACTATATAGCTGTTGAAGTAGGCCAATGGGATTTAATATATCATATTTGAGCATGTATTCCTTTTGATATGTCAAAATTTAAAAGTTCTTTTACTTATTAGACTACTACATATTTGAATTTTACAACTAACCCATGATTATAGACAACCTTACACTGACCTGGCTTGGCTAAGTTAAGTGGATAAGTATGAACATGAAGAACACCATCTAGGTTCCAACATAGTGTAAATTCTCACAATAGAATGTTATCTTCTCATCGTAGACATTTAATTTATTCCCCTAAAGACCTCCACCAATTTTTGAATCACGTTTAAATTTGTTAAGAAAAGTACTAAAGATTTTGGAATTAAATACGAAAATGGGCATATAAAATTGAAGGATATCGCTGTTGACATAAGCAAATCAGGGGCAAAAACTATAAGCACACTTGAAATTGAAAGTGTTTTGTGCTGTGAGGAGCTTTTCTTTGTTTATTATTTCTTATTTCTCTTTTCTCCAATTTAATTATGATGGCATGAGAAAACCAATGAACCATATATACCTTGGGTGTGACAAGGCACAATTATACTTGGTGTGAGCTATTGTATTACAAGTTTCTGTTTATGTTTATAATCTTTCACTTCTATTAATGATTATAGCTTGCCTGCATGAGACTTTTAATTTCCTCTCCTCCTTAATCTAATGCAACTGGTGATATCTCGATACTACTCTTTCTAGATGGTTTTAGTCTTTTGGAGCATAATTCTTCTGTTAGTAATATAATTTTTCTTAAAGATTAGCTGATATGTTTGAAAGTTGTCACAAACTTAAGGCTTAAATGTTGCATTTAGTCCTAAGTCGAACACTACTAGTTCTTTCTCTTTCCTTCTTTCCCTGATATATTCCTATTTGATTTATTAATCTTGTTATAGTAGGATATTCTCTTTGTTTTGGGCATCGTTCTATTCATTAATCAGAAAGATCCTCAATGCGCCTTAGTCACTACTTTGACTCCTTTTATACAATTATGAACTCCACGGAACAATGTACATATTATTGGATTATTTTCACGTAGGTTTTGAGAAACCCTAAGCAATCTAGCAAAGAGAAATAGTACCCATTTGCAAAAGTCTTGATGTAATTCAACAGGCTCAATCTGAACTAGGAAGACTGCCACATTTTGCTCTGGAATTTAGTAGCAACTTTGATCTTTCTGTCAATCTGTCAATGTAATAATGTAAATTGTATAGAAAAGTTCATATTTCTAATAGCCTCTTTCAATGTACTAGTAAAACATTTGTTCCATATAATTTTAACTTAATAATAGTGCTTTCTTTATTGTTAACAACATCTGTGATGCCGCACGGGCACCGACCATCTAGTATTAACTAAAAGTGAAGAAGGCTTTTTTGTTTTTTAGCAGGAGTGCCAATGGGACAATTTGGTTAATTTTTTTAAAAAAATAATATCATTTTAATTTTTATGGTATTTTCAATGAAGGATCAAAATCAAATTTTTTGTATATTAATTCTAGTTATGTCAATTTCAATTCAGTACTAATTTGATTTGGTTAATTTTCAGTTATTTTATATTTGAAATGACATTCTAAAACACCCCTCATGTGCTTAGAATGCCCCATAATCAAAATTTCTATATATCTCAAAATTCGTGCATGTTTTCAGAAATCTGACTTCATATTCTTCATCAGGAGGCAAAATTGAGTAGGCAATAGGTATACCTCAAATTTTAGAAGATCCGTAGCAAAAAATAATTTTTGCTAATTTTTGAATTCCAGTGGCTGTCTGCGCCCAGCTGCGACGCGCCTGGGGCGTAGATTGGTGTAAATTGTTCTGCACATCTAGTTCGTTGCAGGCCTGGGCTGTGGACCAGTTTATAATTTTCCCTAATTTTCTCATTTCATCCAAGGGCATTGGAGTAATAGCCCCATGCCCATTTAAACGTGAAATCTTCTATACTTTGCCATTTTCAACTCTATAACTCACAAAACCCTCTCTAAAACCTCTCCAAGACTTTACCAAATCTCTCATTCAAATTCCAAGATTTCAAGATCAAGTTTGGAACTCAAGAACGCATCTCAATGAAATGACCCCAAAATGTACCTGAAAATGTGCCTCGAAAATGTCCGAAATTATAATTTCCATATATCTCAAAATTCGTGTGTGATATTAAAAATCCGACTACAATTCTTGTTCAGAGGGTCAAATTGAGTGGGGTATAGGTATAACCCCGATTTAAGAACATCCATAGCAAAATTTTA
>DF358890.1:79769-101411 GCA_000787875.1 Solanum virginianum | reverse complement strand
GGTTGTCTAGAAGCATAAGCTATGACCTTACCATTTTATATCAACACACAACCCAAACCAACCCGAGAAGCATCACAATACACCACATATCCCTCAATCCCATCTGATAATGATAATATAGAAGCGGATACAAGCTTGACTTTCACCGTTTGGAAGCTCCCCTCACACTCATCGGTCCACACAAACTTAACCTTCTTTTGTGTCAATTTTGTCATAGGGGAAGCAATGGATGAGAAACCATTCACAAACCTTCTATAATAACCCACTAAGCCCAAGAAGCTCCTAATATCCTATAGAGTCAATGTCTAGGCCAATTTCTAATCACATCGGTTTTCTTAGGATCCACTTTTACACCATCCCCTGACACCACATGACCCAAGAATGCAACCTCCTTCAACCAAAATTCACACTTATCATATTTGGCATACAATTTGTCCTCCTTTAATCTTTATAAAACAACCCTCAAATGTCCCATATGCTCCTCCCTACTATGTAAATAGATCAAAATATCATCGATGAAGACCACAACAGAGGAATCAAGGTAAGGTTTGAATACCCTATTCATTAGGTCCATGAAAATGGCTGGTGCATTGGTCAACCCAAAAGATATCACAATAAACTCATAATGCCCATATCTAGTCAAGAAGGCAGTCTTAGGAATATCACACTCCCTCAACCTTACTTGATGATACCCAAACCGAAGATCAATCTTAGAGAAGAAGCTAGCCCCTTGTAATTGGTCAAACAAATCATCAATCCTTGGAAGAGGATACCTATTCTTGATGGCGACCCTATTGAGTTGCCGGTAGTCAATGTACATTCTAAAAGATCCATCTTTATTTTTCACAAACAACACCGGAGCACCCCCAAGATGATTGGCTAGGTCTAATAAATTCCTTCTCCAACAAATCTTTCAATTGCTCCTTTAACTCTTTTAACTCCGTCAGGGCCATACTATAAGGGAGAATGGAGATAGGTTGAGTATCGGGGAGGAAGTCTATACCAAAGTCTATTTCGTTTTTGGGAGGAACACCGAGAAGGTCATTTGGGAAGATACAAGAAACTTATTTATAATCGAAACCAACTCTATGGAAGGGGCTTTAGACTCCACATCTCTAACCCTCACAAGATGATAAAGAAACCCTTTAGAGATCAACTTACGGGCTTTAATGCATGAAATGAATCTACCCTTGACCACCACATCTTGACTTTCCACTCAAGGATGGATTCATTAGGGAATTAAAACTTGACCCTACGAGTTCTACAATCAACAGAACCATAGTAGGCATGCAACCAATCTATCCCAAGAATGACATCAAAATCAACCATGTCTAATTCAACAAGATCACAAGGCAAAAACTTATGTAAAATGCAAATAGAAAAACTCCTATAAACTTTCCTAGCAACAATAGAGATACCAATAGGAGTAGACACTTCATATGACTCTTGCAACAACTCGGGGTCAACATGGTACTTTTTAGCAATAGAAGGGGTAGAAAAGGAGACAGTGGCACCCGGATCAATCAACGTATATATATCAAAGTCAAAGATTTTCAATATACCGATAACAACAACGGGGACCTCACCAACCTCTTGCCTCCCATGTAGTGCATAAAATCGATTGTGCCTTGTGGCACCACCTTAAGGACCACCTCTACCCAATGGAACCGTATTTGCACCCCAGACCTTGCCATGGTTTCTTGGACAATCTATCTTCTTGTGACCAAGCTCCCCACACTCATAGCATGCATTACAACCCTTCAAACATGGGCCTTCATAGCTTCTTCCACATTTAAGGCACACATTAATAGGAGCCACCATATAAACACCTTGAGGCCTAGGGAAGTCATTGGCAAACCCCCTATTAGTAGCATGAGAAGGCCCTTGGCCTTGACAAAATTTAGTACCTTTTTGGAATTTACCCTTAAATCAGGCCCTCTTGGCCTCATGCCCCTTTCTCTTCCTTAATTTCTCCTCCTCAAAATTTAGTACCTTTTTGGAATTTACCCTCAAATCGAGCCCGCTTGGCCTCATGCGCCCTTCTCTTCCTCAATTTCTCCTCCTTCATATTCTCATCATAGGTCATCAACCAAGAAAATCCATATCACTAATTAGCGTGGTAGATCAGCATTCTTCACTTACCAAGTCGAAGACCCCCATCACGAACTTATTCATCCTAGATCTAGGATCCGCCACCAAATGAGGAGCATACTTTGAAAGTTCATTAAACTTGAGGGAATACTCTTTCACACTTATAGCACCTTGTTTCAAGTTCATGACCTCTACCATCTTAGCTTCCCTAAGCTTAAGAGGGAAAAATCGATTAAGGAAAGCCAATTTGAAATCTTTCCAAGCACCAGATTACCAATTCCCTTCTCATCCTTCCATTGATCATACCATATTTGGGCTATCCCTTTGAGTTGGTACGCTGCCAACTCCATCTTTTCATTTGGTCTAACACCCATAATATTCAAAATTTTGTAGACCTCATCAATAAACTCTTGTGGATCTTCATCCACCTTTGACCCATAGAATACTAGAGGATTCATCCTCATGAAGTCGCTTACCCTAGCTCTCGGGTTAGTATCATAAGGGGCATGGGCACCTTGATTTAATTGGTTGGCCACCACTTGAGCAAGCATAGTGAGAGCATCCCGAAGCTCACGATTGGTAAGTTGCTCCTCGAGAGTTTGGGCTCGTCTTCTCTAGTGTTTGGAATGATATAGCATAGCAAAGAACAATTGCTAGGTGGACAATCTCACTATAACTCTATAGCATGACGTAGAACATAAAGAAGGAAAATATTTCCTAAAATATCTTATAGCCTCCTATTCATAGTCATGACGTGCTTTATAACCATGAACAGGACTCTAATCGATGCGATATGTTGGATTCCATGGATTTATCAACCTAGTGCTCTGGTACCAAGTTTGTCACGACCCAAGCCTAGGGCCTAGACGTGACACGATGAATGGGGAACTCGAAGGGACCTCAAAAAAGCCTTTTAACTTGTTATTACACATCATTAGTCGCGAAGCAATAAAATAAGCATCAAGAGATAGTAAAGTAGGATAACCAAGGCTATGGGAAAATACTTTCATATCATACACATCAAGAACAATAGAGTCAAGGCTATTAGCATAGACACATAACATGTCCAACAAATACCTCTAACACATAGATAAGAGCAGGGACCAAGACAAAGCAATCAGACTCACCCTCATAGTCAAATCGAACTTAAGGAAGAATGACTTGATATATAACAAGAGCAACATAGATGAAGGTCCTCGATGTGAAGGACTTACCAACTAGCTTAAGTAGTATTGAACTAGCCACGTGGAGGTGAAGGATGATCAACTTGGGCTCCAATTCCTACATAGTGATATCATGTAGGCAAGAGTATGCATTAGTACATATGAATGTACTAAGTATATAGGATGCAATACAACAAGAATTAGGCATTATAGTCAAAAAGTGTAACTATAGGCAATAGACACAATAGAAAAATATGATATGTATGTCCAATGCATAAGTAAAATATGCTTAAGTAACTCATGCTCATATAGGATATCATATGTGTAGAAGAGACCAAACTAGATTTTCAAAGTACAAACCCATTGGTGGTTGATTATGGTTTCACCCCATCAAGCTAGGGGTGTGGTATAAACCCCTCATATGGTTGATGATAATCACACCTTATCACTACAGTGGTGAAGTACAAACCCCTTACATGGTTGATGAGTACAAACCCCCACCTTCGTTACCCGGGCTCTTGTCCCCCTGGATCAGGTATGGTCTAATGCAACACTTTATATAGTGTATATCATAAACATAAGCGCATTTCATCATCATATAGTCAATCATATCATATCTCATGCTTTGGACCTTCAACTTCTCAAGAAACCACATCCGGACATTTTATCCAGGCGGATGAAGACCCTATGGAGTTTATTGAAGAAGCCTGTCGAGTTGTGGTAGCGATAAATGTCTATCAAAAGACAAAGTTGTGTTGGTGTCTTACTAGCTTAAAGGAGTATCCATTGTAAAACCATCAATCAACACCTTGTATCTCCCTCAAGCATCATACATCAAAACCTTTCTTCAATTCTTATAGTAGGTCCAAGATTTATAGCTCAAAACATAGCAAAAACAGTCACAATTTCCCATAGCTTTAACCTAGTATGTAGTGAATTTCATAATAACCAAGACCCATTTATAAATCAACTTTAAATACATGTAATTTGAGTAAAAAGAGGCTTGGGTATCATGGGTGAAAGGAACCCATGAAAGAAACCAACATACCTTAGCTTGGAGATGAACTTGGTAAAAATTTGAGAGGGAGACTTGAAGCTTGAAGAAGAACCTTGAAGGAAAACCTTATCTTGGTATGAGGGTTTGAGACTTGAATTTAGGAGTGAAAATATGGTTACGTGTTGGAGTAAATATTCAAAAATGTTTAGGAAGATATGAGGGTGAAATGAGGCTATGTATAGGTAAAAACACATTTGGGAACTTTTAGGCCCAAGACTTAAAAGCCTTGGACCACACAAAAAATCACTAGACAGAAAAATACACCTCTCCATTTCGTGGAGAGGACGTAGAGACAACTCCTCTTCATCTACACACCCTTGGCGCACTGGAATTTACCACTTGAAAAATCATAATTGCCATTCTTTTGCTCTTAAATCGGGATTAGACCCTTTTTCCCTTAACTTTGATCCCTTGAACAAGAATATGAAGTTGAATTTTTGATATCGCGCACAAATTTTGAGATATATGGAATTTAAAATTTCAGGTATTCTGACGCACATTTTTGGGCACTTTTTGGGGTCGTTTTAGTTATTTTGTCCATCTGAGCAGTGTGACATTACTAACCCTTATCTATTGTCCCAATACAACCTCTCCTTGGCCCAGTTCGATTGATTAGACGAGAAACATCGATCAAATCCTGTTAATTAATCTTTTTTCCTATTCATTACTACCCGAGTCCAGTTAGTAACACTAGGCGGGTTCTAATATTGGCCATCACTAGAAAACATACAAAACAAAGAGAATTAATAAATACATATGTGCATATTTTTCAAGAATTATGAATTATCCAATTTTACCTTGTTAGTTCCTCATGGTTCCACAATCGTAGTTATGAATTTAACTACTCATAATTTATGTAAAGCAAGAATCATGAATTTGAATAACATAAGAGAATACTTACATAATTGAATTAAGCACAAGAAAATTCAAAGCTTCAATGAGAATCATAAGATTGTATTTTAGAAGATAAAATTAAAGTGTACAAGTGTTTCTCAAACTCTCCAATGTTTTTCTCTCTGATCTCTTGTTGTTTTCATGCTCCCTCTCTAAGAAAAATAACCTAAACACCTATGTTTAAAATAAAAATCCAAAACGAAATAGGATAACTAGCTTGGCAGGCTTCACCAGGTGTTCTACGGGCCATATAGTGATTACGGCTCATAGTCGGGCTTTCATACTTTACTGCTTCAATTCTGGACTTGGCTTCTATGACACTCCTTTACGGCCCATAAATGGTTCTATGGCCCATACGGGATTTCATCTAATGAAATTTCTACAAGTCTTCACTTTCTGATCCTCAAGGTACAAGACTTGACCTATGACTCATAAAGAATTCCATGACTCATCTGCATGTTTGTAAACCAAACTTCAAAAATCCACCCTTCACTGGAATTGTACGCAAAACCTCCTTCACGGCCCGTAGAATACTTGGACCATAAAGGTCTCGTAGATCCTCAAACTTTGCTACTTCTGCATATTTTGCACAACGTCAATGTCAACCCTAAAATCTTGTAAAATAAATATAAAAGTGCATCAAACCTACTAACTTCGCATTGAGAACACACAAAGTTCAAAGTTCGAAGCATCAAAAGTGTTATATTTTGATAGCACATATACTAACCAAGCCAACAGGGAGATAGCTATGCCTCCCCAAATGCCTACCCCAGCCGTCATAGTTTGTGACTTCATACAAATGAACTCACCAGTATTTCATGGGTCAAAGGCGGATGAAGACCCTATGGAGTTTATTGAAGAAGCCTGTCGAGTTGTGGTAGCGATAAATGTCTATCAAAAGACAAAGTTGTGTTGGTGTCTTACTAGCTTAAAGGAGTCACCAATATTTGGTACGAGCAGTACACCAATGAGAGAGGTCAAGAAGTAGGTCTCATCGGTTGGGTAAAATTCAAGTAAGCCTTCCTTAGACCGGTTCTTCTGCATTGAGCTTAGGGAGGTGAAGGTCCAAGAATTCATCATTTTGAAGAAAAGAGGTATGAGTGTGAGGAAATATTCCCTCAAGTTCACCAAATTGTCCAAGTATGCTACATTCATGGTCGTGGATGTGAGGGCTCGCATGAGTAAATTCATTTTGGATGTCTTTGAGTTGGTCTCCAAGGAATGCAAGATGGAGATGTTGGTCAAGCAGTGGATATATCTCGCCTAATGACATATGCCAAAGAAACTGAAGAGGAGAAGCTCTGAGAAAGGCAAGGGAATCTAAGCGTGCTTGTGTGAAAGGTGGGAACTATCCTCACCAAAGGAGCAGTGGCTACAAATCTCAAGTGTACCAAGGTAATGATCCACCAACACTCATTATCCCAGAAAGGATAAAAAGGTTGCCCCAAAGCCCTAAAGTCATAATTTCCCCAAGTGTGGAAGACTCTATAAAAGGGAATGCTTAGTCGGGTCCAATGCCTGCTTCACTTGAGAAAGGTCGATCACCATGCTAAGGATTATAGGAGTGGAGGAACAAGGCCCTAAGGCCAAAGGGGTTAAGCTCATGGTGCCCCAAGGGCCAACTGGTTCTATGCCCTTCATGATCATCAAGAGGTTAAGGAAGCCCCAGATGTGGTCACCGATATTTTATGAGCTTATGATTTAGATACATTTACACTTTAAATCTGAGAGCAAACATGTCTTTTCTAACCCCATTCCTTGCATATAAGTTTCATGCATATCCTGAAGTCCTCTATGAGCCTTATAGGGTGAGTAACCCCGTGGGTGAGTCTATCATAGCCCAAAGAGTCTATAGGGGTTATCCTGTTTCTATTCTACATAAAGTAATCCCATGTGACTTAGTGGAGCTCTCCATGGTAGACTTCGATGTAATATGCACGGGGTTAGCGAAAAATTTGATTCAAGGATATCATTTGCAATCATTCATCCATACAACAAGAAAAAGAGAAAGAAAACAAAAAAAAAGTGAACATTACTCATTACAGCCCAAATTAAAATTATTTACAACCCATAAAGCTAAGAATTGTCAAAATATCCATCAATAGAAACAACATTAAAATAAAACACCATCATTGTGTCATCAAAAATAAAAACATAAATGATCATGCCCAAGTTACACCTCACTTTTAGAGGATAAAGTGGTCATTGTAAAATATAAAACCTAACCAAGGTTAGTGTCGAATCCCATAGAGAATACAAAGACTCGCAACGAATTCACTAATACGCAACTCAAGTAGTTAACAACTCAATTCCCAAAAAGGGGGCGGGGGGTTTGCAATATTCAACAAGAAATTAAACAAAACTAACTAAAGCAAGAGACAATCAATAATAGAGAGCAACTTGGGAATTGTATTCCCCATGATTCACCAACTCAATATCCCCGAATAACTGACTCGACTAGAGTATAGCATATAGGACGGTAATTTAAGTTCACCAAGCCCTTTGGTCAAAGGTGCGAGACAAATTTCACTATGTGACTTGGCCCATCTCCATAGTGTGTAGTACTAACCATTAACTATAGTCCCAGTCAACCTCCTCTTGGTCTAGTTCATTTGATTAGATGAGAACACATCATCGAATCCTATTAATCGATGTCTCTTCCTATTCATTACCACCTAGATCAGAAATGTAACACTAGGCAAGTTCTCATGTTGGTCACTACTAGAAAACATGACAAATGAAGAGAATTGATTCATGCATGTAAATACCCATTACAAGAATTGTCATTTATCCTAGTTTATTTGATTAGATCTTCATGATTCCCACAAAACAAAGCTGTGTATTTAGCTACTCATGTTTTGGGCAGATGAAGAAATCATGAATTGAGAAAACATAATTAATCACTTACCCAATTAAATTGAAGAACAAGAAAATCCAAAATATATTGAGAATCAGAAGATTTGAAGATACAATGAATGCACAAGTGTATTCTCCTCCAAGATTGAGTCTCCAAGTACAAAACCCTAAAAGTACTTTCTAATGACGTTTTCTACTATACTCCCCTCAAAATTAATCTAAAAATTACTATTTATAGTATTTACAAATAAGTCCTTAAAAAATAGAAAAACTGGTAGGCGACTTTCTACGACAGGTATTTACGACTTATAAACTGACTTATGAGTCATAATTGGGGTCTCGTGTTCAGCCCTTGAGATCTTAGACTTCACTGCTACAGATCTACTTTACGAGTCATAGACTGATTCACAACTCGTATTGCACTCTCGTAGACTTTCTCTGCATCAACTAGTCCTCCACTAGAACTCACTGGAATTCTTCATGAAACCACTCTATATGAGTCGTAGAGTGATCTATGACTCGTATAGAGGTCTTTTCTGGCTAAACTTCAGAAATCAAACTTCATTGGAAATCTTCATGGAACCCACTCAATGAATCGTAGAGGGTCTCGTAAACCACCAAAAACTAGAAAAATCTGCAATTTGCCTCAAAATCATGTCAACCTGCTTTCCTGCAAAAATAAGCAAAAACACATAAAAATCATAAATTTTGCATTAAAAACACACAAAATCCTAAATTTTAAGCATCAAATATGTTGTATTTTGAAAGCACATTGACATCCTCAACTTAAAATTGTTGACTGTTCTCAAGCGATGACTCAATCTGTATAGATAATATGGCAACACATAGACCTCAATCCAATGGCATATATCACATACAATTCAAACTCAGGTACCCACACTAACTTTTTAAAACAAGATCAGATAGCTATTTAGTAAACAAAAAAACACTAGTGCATTTGACAATACAACTAGGACAAGCAAGGAAATATCAATAGTCCACAATCACTGAACAAGTCAGATGCTGACAATGCAATACAGGTGCCCTTATAAAAAGAAGTCCTATTTTTTGACACTCAATGATGATTTCAATTTTAGTTTTGGAATTGTGCAAACACACTCACTCTCACAAAAGATATTCATGCATCATGACTAATACCATAGGCTTTCCCCTATACTCATGACTCATATTTTCAACCAACTGGACTAAGATCACTTTAGGACTTTCTAGGCTTGTAACATAGGCTCATGGGGCTTTGGTATGGCATTTTGAAAAAATAATGACTAACAGCCATCCTTAAACTACGTTTTCCAACACTTTCACTTTACCAACTCAAATATTTTCACCTTATCCTCCCTTTTTCCACATTCAAGCTTTTTCGGATATTTTTTTCTCATTTTTCAGCTTTTGCCTCATTTTTACACTTTATTTTGCTTTTAATCTCAATCTAAGGCATCTTTTTCTTTTTCTTGCACCTAGTACATGATTTTCTTCTTTTTCTCCTCATTCCCAACTCACCATCGTATTTTTGTGATTTTACCCCTACATCGGCCACCCTCAACATAGGCTTTTAGCCTATATCGAAGTACACAATATTTATTCTCCAAACCAGGGCCACTTTTGATAGCAACCCTCAACTTAGGCTTTTTACCTCAATCAAGGTTCACATTGGTTGGTCATTTTTTTAGGCTAAAGTGGATAATTTAAAGAATAATGACCTAAGATCTCTTTTGAACCCATTTAATCTACAATCTAACTTAGAGTAATAGGGCAAGTTCTGAATTAGCACAAAATGCAAAATTCTAGCAAAATAAGATCACACTCACATGTCATTGCATACATTATCAACAAGTAACTCACGGATGCTTCATGTCTGAATTACCCTCACTTATCAGAACAACTATTGCCAAACATCCAAACATGCATGGTTGCCATTTAACTACTAATCAAAAACTTTTTGTGGGTATAAATTTTCAAAACCAAACATAAAAATATGCTATATGTCATAAGCATTAGTACTATATGCTAAAATTATTACCCAAACATCCTAAACGTATCAGTTCAACAGAAATTAAATATCCACGAGGAAAAAAACACAGGCAAGAAAACCTTGGGATCAAAATTTGGGGTAATTATGGACTAGAAGCTACTCAGACTTTACCAAGACCCATAACTACCGTACCCCATCAAAAAACTTGTGCATTTCCCCCAATGCACCATATAAAGCAAAAAATAGAATAACTGGGGCTCAAAAAACATACCTCAGCGTCTAAGCGCCAGTATGTTGCTAGGTCTGGCCATCCCCCTCCTGTGGGGTAGTCTCCTCAGCTACTCCACTTTGTCAGGAGGGCTAATATCCCTTGCCCTATCATGCTCATGAGCTAGCCTTATCTCTTCCTCTTGCCTCGATGTCCTCAAGGCTAGCCCGAGCTCATTCTCCTCATCATCCTCGAAAACCTTTGCATATGTATTTCTCTCATCTAGCTCTGGATCCGTTCAAGGTTTCTTTCTGAGGGAAGCCTATGAAGGCTCCATGGAGGTAAATAAATCAAATAACAGTTCCATAGATGTAGTCTCTGGTAATGTCACAAGCACCGCAAGTGAAGCTGTCATATCAGCCCTAAGTTTCTTGATCTCATAATGGACATCTGACAAATCTTAAGGTCGGGCCTCAGGTAACCTCTTCTGAACCCGGTCCTCAAAGGCATCGACACAAGCGTCAACTCTAAAAACATGCTCCTAAGTAGTAGAGATGGTGAATGCCCGGCTCCGCTCATCTGAATTTATAGTATCCTACTGGACCCATAGCCTGAGCTGCTAAATAAGCTAAGATAATTGGGCCACAGTATGTGATAACCACTGTGCCATGGCCTGTACAGAAATATCAGACACATAAACCATGCCCGATGTAGAAGGCTACCAAATGGTGGCCTCCAGTGCAAGAGCAGCTATAGTATGAGCCCTCTCAATATCGACTGCCTCGGGCCGTTGGGGTCTCTCATCAGTAGTAGCAGCGACAGTAGTGGTGGTGGCAACCATCGAACCCTCAGGTAGTGCTTTTGGGGCAAACATCGGTGGTGATAATGGTGGTGGTTGTGCCCGCCGGAGTGCCACCGGGTTCTTATCAGCCTTTATCAAGTTGGGCTCTAAGGTATATTAGGCCTTAACTAACTGGTCTAGCCCTCTTGAGTTCTGACTCATTAATCTTCTCCGCTATGAGTCGGGCCCAATCAATGTCATAATCAGCCAAGATGCTGGTAACCAATATTGCCTGCTCTGGTGTCAAAGTATTATTCGCCAGAGTAGGCTACATGCGGGATCTAACAACCGTCCACCAACATTTGGTGAGGAAAGAGAGTGAGGCCTTGATAATATGCTCCGTGTGGGTGGTAACCCAAGTAGGCTGTGGACCCTGCTCTGCAATGTGACTGGCCACCCATCTCAACAATGAGCTCCTATGTAACAGATCTTCATAATCAGTGAATTTTTGTCCTGCCCCAACCTGTAGTCAAACTCCATTGTCGAACTCGGGGCACGATACTCTAGACCAAAAAGAACACGATGGATCGTCTCCTCAGAAATGTCAACACAGCCAACATCTCAGACGTACCTCTATCAATCTGGCTGAGTGATAGGTCTCTTTCCCTTAGGAAGATCTCACCAAATTGTGGTCATGTAAAATACATAAAACCTCATACCATAATTAGGGAGTACCTACCAAGTGCCTCTATAAGCCACTCGAGCCTATAATGTATCATCGTGTCCTTCAGACGTAGGACATGGCTCAGTCCATCATCTATAAACATGGGCTCCTTTTATAACAAATAGGTGGGTTTGCCCCACTCCTTAGGCTAAGTGACCTCAAAAAATATGGCCTCCATACCCTTGACGCACTACCGGTGAGTAGTAGCATCTGGTACTGATGATGAAGATGGTATAACGAAGGACTCAGCATCTCCTCTATCCTCGAGGCCCCCGCTGAACTTTGCTCATCCCTAGAAGGGGTCATCTTGGGCATGTTACTCCCCGTTTCCTCACTACCTTCCTCATCTGACTAGGAAGAACTCTCACTCCGAACCTGAGGCTGCCCAGACCTGGAAAAAGCTCTAGTCTATGGTCGAGGTATACCTAATTCAGGTTGGGCATCATATATCTCCAATGATCCACTCAACTGAGGGGTCTGACAATCACCCGAACGATAATCATCAATAGGCTCATCCCTAAGTTTCCTTCTAAAAGCCTCAATCTTTGACGATTTCCTTTTGGACCATAGCATCCGAAAAATAAACATAAACGAACCATCATCAGCCCCAACAATCAAGAAACAAAAAGTTAGAACTCCATTGAATCAGTTGTAGATAGGGTCTACAAGGGGCCCTTTATGAGTCTTAGTAGGCACAACGAGTTATAACGTACTCTCGTATACCAGTGTTTCAAAACAATAATGTTCACTGGAAGATTATTTGAGACTAGGTACAACTTGTAAAATATTTGACGAGTCATAAACTTGGGGCATATACAATTCTAGAGAGTAATTGAAAAATAGGCAAGGATCTACGAGACCTATCTACGAGTGGTAAAGTGATCTACAACTCATAGAACATCTTTTCTAATGAATACTCATATTATCAAGTGTCCAAAATTTCCCACGAGGGGCAATTATGACTCATAGACTCATATACAAGTCATAAAGGACTCTCATGAGCAAGAAATTTCAAGTATCTGACTTGTCTAAGTTCATCACATGAACCCCAAGAACATATTCAATCCTAAATTCTACCAGCATCGAAGCAAACAAATGCACACACATAAGTTTAGCATAAAACCATCCACCCCCAACATGGTTAACACACTAATCACCCCATCGAAAATGGTTTAACATCAATTACCCTACCATTCCGACTAACCCATATTTGTTCAAACTAACATGTAACTAAACCACCCATTAATTCTACAAGCAACAATCATTCAATATCGTTCAAGTACACATGATGGATAATTTGATAGGCACCAACAACTAATCACACACAAAGCCAAAATACCCAATTTTTGGAATCAATTAAACAATTATACCAAGGACAATTCAATCGCAAATATACAATTCCGACTTCAACAAGATTTTCATCCTAAATCACTCAACTCAATCATTATCAACAAATTAACTAATTAGGAATGAGGAAAATCAATGATCAAAATTAATTCAGGAACCTACCATAAGTTAAGATGAATTTGAAGAAGATGAGAGGGAATGAACAACCACAAAACCCTAGTTGCTGAGAAATGGGTCGCAGGAGCTAAAAGTTAGTTGGAAAAGGGAGGGGAATAAAATATTGGGGAAATTGCTGTCAATTAGGGTAAAAGTGGGGGAAAAATATTTTGATCCCCCTTTTATACCCTTTACTAGGTCAACAGTAAAAATCACTGGGCTTGGGTCTACCAAATCCTGATTATGAGTCATAGATGGGTCTACGACTCGTAAGTCCTGGTCTCGTAGACCTCTCAACACTTAGAAAAATTCAAAATCTTACCTGAGTCCTATGAACCCCATTCACGACTCGTAGTTTAATCTATGAGTAATAAAGTTGGCTCGTGGGTTGAGTACACATTATTCATGCTCACTAAAAATCTCTACGATATAGGATTACGAGTTGTAAAGTGCAATACGACTCATAAGCCCAGTCATAGAAACTGTACCTGATGCATTTCTTAGCAAAATCTGTTACCTTAGTCTTTTACCTGCATATGCTTCATATAATTCACTTGCACCGTATATACAACAAACCCAATATTAAAAACAATAATCAAAACACGATCAACAACTACCTAAGAATCCAAAAATTGAAAATAAACATAAAATTAAGCTAAAACATCAAAAATCCTTGGGAGCCTCCCAAGTAGCGCCTAATTTATTATCGCGACACCACTTAGAAAAATTGGCTACTAGACTTCACTAATTACCCAAACCTCACATTTCAACTCATCAGGATGCTTCATAGATTGATGGATATCAAAGATAACTTTTTCATCATTCATTCTAAACCTGAGTCGACCGAACTCCATATCCACTAGATCTTGTCCTGTGGCTAGGAATGGTCTTTCCAAGATAATAGGAACTTCAAAATCAACCTCACAGTCTAGAATCAAAAAATCTGCAATAAATATGAATTTTTCAACCTTTATTAACACATCATATAGTATCCCCATAGGTTTCTTAACTGTCCTATCCGCCATCAAAAACAGCATGTTAGTTGGAGTAGAGACACCAAACAAGGTTCTTATAAACTGCAAGAGGCATCAAATTGATAGTTACACCAAAATTACAGTGTCTTTGCAAACTCTACATCTCGTATAACACAAGGTATAGTGAAAGCACCTGGGTTTTTATGCTTTTGAACCAAGGACTTAGTAGTGATAGCACTACAATGTTGAAGCTTTTGAGAAAGCTCCTAACTCACTGTGCGCTTTTTGGTAACCAAATCCTTCATATATTTTGCATAACCCAATATTTTCTCCAAAGCTTCAATCAGAGTGATGTTGATGGATAATTGCTTAAGCATAAAGATAAAGTGTTTGAACTTACCTTCCTCCTCCTTCTATTTGAGTCTTTAAGGGAATGGAAGAGAAGGCCTTGGGATAGGGTTATATTATGTGGCTTTTTAGCTACCCCAATCACCCCATCTTTGACACAATCATGTCCTTCAACCACATCCTTATCTACAACCATCTTCTCACAAACATCTTCTACATCAACCGACACAGAAGGATCAATGGTACTCTTTTCACCTCTAGTAGTAACCGCCATACATTACCCTTCATTCTTTGAATTTTGAACTGTGCTGCTAGGCAATGTACCCTTTCGACGTTGAGTCAACTGAGTTGACACTTGACCAAATTGTCATTCAGGTTGTTTGATAGCCACATAATAAGACTCTATCTTTTGAGTAATGCTTGAAATATCATATTTCATGCCCTTAAGAGTTTCATCTTATGTCTCAACCTTCTTCAACAAATGATCAAACATCTCCTCAATTCTAGAATAGCTTGTACCGGTGTCTCGGTTATGTGGTGGCACATATGGACCATTTCTAAACCTATCTCTTCTACCCTAATTTGTTTTAGGACCCCTGTTCCTCTCATAATAACCACCTCGGTTATCTCTATAAAATCTATCTCTGCCATAGCTCCGACCTTAGTTTCCTTGACCTTGGCGCCAATAGTCCTGATTGGACCCTTGGGCATTGGTCCGGAAACCTTCATCTGATTATTCACAAAGCAAGCATCCGCCTCATAATAAGACTCCTCATACATAGGTGCACGTGGAGATTGATGAGCTACTGCATTTACTCTTTACTAGTTTTGCTTGATCACAACATCCATGCTTATGTGAAGTTAAGCAATTTATCGCATAATCTCCTCATTGATCTTGGCTTGCTCTGAACCAACATTAATAGCACATGAACTCATCATAGAAACTCTATCCTACTATCTCTATGCACAATTCATCTTGACCACCTGTTCCATACATTTGGCAATCCATGCAAATGGTTGATCTAAGAACATGCCCCCATAATGGTATTGGGACATGCTTGACTATTCTCATCAAGGGCACGGTAGAAGATCTCCACCAAGGCATCATCACTATCTTGTGGTAGGGACACTCCTCAAACACTTAGTAAACCTCTCCCATGTAGTGCTAATTAAATCACCAAGAAGTTTCTCAAAGTTGTTGATCTGATCCTTTAACTTGAGCTTCTTCGACCTAGGGAAGTACCTTTCCAAAAAGGCCTTCTTCAAATCTACCCAACTGTTGATTCAACTCTATGGGAGCTCAGATAGACATAATGCAGCATTGCCTGTAAGAGATAATGGGAAAATATGAAGTCCCACAGCATCCATTGACATATTCTATGTCCCCATCACACTCTTACAAACAAATGCCACATTGTACAAGTGGCTATACGGATCCTCTGATGGTAGGCCTGCAAATAATCCACGGTTTTGTAGAATTTGAAGTAACCCACTAGAAATAGTAAACTTTTGTCAGCCGATAGTGGTGGCAACACAATAGCCCCAGTCACATCCACAGCTATAGGGTTTAATCTATATTGATTCCACCTGTAAGTATTATCATTGAAAGTGGTTGTGGAATATTCTCCAAAGAAGGTGGGTTGTCATTCCGATCATCATCATTAACATTCTGATTCAAGGTTGCATTACCCACGATGTTAGCATTTTCTTGGACCATTCTTCTTGTAATTCCTTGGATCTCTAAGGATTAACACTTAAATTACAATAACTAGTAAATTCAATAAAGTTTAGCTGTATTTCCAAGCAATGGCGCCATAATCTTTGATCACGCCCAAATTATATCTCTCTTTTGGAGGATAAAGCAGTCATTATCAAATATAAAATTTAACCAAGGTTAGGGTAATACCACATAGAATGCGGAGAATCACAACAAATTCATCGATATAAAATTCAAGTAGTTAATAACTAAATTCCCCAAAAGGGGGGGGGGAGTCTGCAATAGTCAACAAGAAATTAAATTAAACTAACTAAAGCAAGAAATAATCAATAATGGAGAGAAACTTAGGAATTGTATTCCCCATGATTCACCAACTCAATATCCCAGAATAACCCAATTCTCGACTAGAGTATAGCATGTAGAATGGTAATTTAAGTTCACCAAGCCCTTTGGTCAAAGATGAGAAGCGAATTTCACAAAGTGACTTGGCCCATCTCCATAGTGTGCAATACTAACCATTACCTATAGTCCCAGTCAACCTTTCCTTGGTCTAGTTCTGTTGATTAGATGAGAACACATTATCGAATCCTATTAGTCAATCTTTTTTCCTATTCATTACCACCTGGATCGAGAAAGTAACACTAGGCAAGTTCTAATGTTAGTCACTACTAGGAAACATGCAAAACAAAGAGAATCATTAATACTTGTAAATACCCATTCCAAGAATTGTTAATTATCTGGGTTTATTTGATTAGATCTTCATGGTGCTCACAACCCCAAGTTGTAGATTTAGCTACTCATGCTTTGGGTAGATGAAGAAATCATGAATTGAGAAAACTTAATTAATCATTTATCCAATTGAATTGAAGAACAAGCAAATCCAAAATATATTGAGAATCACAAGATTTGGAGATACAATAAATGCACAAGTGTATTCTCCTCCAAGATTAAGTCTCCAAATACAAAAACCTAAAAGTAATTTCTAATGATGTTCTCCACTGTACTTCCCTCAAAATTAACCTAAAAATTACTATTTATAGTATTTACAAACAAGTCCTTAACAAATAGAGAAAATGGTCAAAGACTTTCTATGATACCACTGTACTTCCCTCAAAATTAACCTAAAAATTACTATTTATAGTATTTACAAACAAGTCCTTAACAAATAGAGAAACTGGTCAAAGACTTTCTATGATAGAAATTTATGACTCATAAACTAACTTACGAGTCTTAATCGGGGTCTCATGTTCAGCTCTTGAGATCTTGGACTTCACTTCTATGGATCCACTTTACGAGTCATAAACTTATTCACAACTCATATTGCATTCACAACTCGTATGACTCGTATAGAGGTCTCATGTGGCTGAACGTCAGAAATTAAAATTCACTAGAAATCTTCACAAAACCCACTCTAGAACTTGTAGAGGGTCTCCTAAACGACCAAAAACTAGAAAATTATGCAATTTGCACCAAAATCATGCCAACATGCTTTCCTGCAAAAATAAACACAAAAATGCATAAAAACCATAAATGTCGCATTAAGATCACATAAAATCCTAAGTTTTAAGCATTAAATGTGTTGTATTTTGACAGTACATCAATAAATCATCCAAAAGACAGGAAATTCCTCAAGCTCACCCCCAAGAAAAAAAATTGCCCTCAATATATAAAGGAAAACATATAGTAAGCATAAGAGAAAGTAGTAAGTATGAGAATCCCGTGTCAAGTCAATCCTGTTATGGTGGTGGTGGTTGAGTTAGAGAAGAGGTCGTAGGGATATCAATGCCCTCTTTTATTGATATGCTCTCAAGATCAATGTTGGTCCTAGCAATCTTAAGCTCACTCATACCGGATGTACCTATCATGGACTAATTTAGAACAGATGTTGCTTTCATTGCTTCCACAATCTCGTTCTCCACACCATCTAACTCCTCCTAGTCCTCTTGGCTCTACTCCGCTTCGAAGGTCTCCTCATCCGTCTCTAGGGTGCTCAATTCCTAGTTGTCTTCACCTCTATCACCTGAAACATCTATAGTCCACCCCTTATATGGGATCGTAGCCACATCTACCTTGAGTGGTGGATCTTCTATCCCATCAAAGAATATGCTCAAATTAGTGGATCAGAGGGATGTCACCTCCTTTTTCAATATATCAAGGTCAGCTTTCAAAGTCGATGTGTCTGCAATGCCACCATTTGTTTTCTCAACTTCTATCATGTTGTTTTTCAAGCTAGCCAGCTCCTTCTCATGGTCATCAATCATAGACTTAATCCTATCCATCCTTAACCAATGAGTCTATATCAACTCATGATGTTTTGCCTTAGCCTCAATATATGGACTCAAAGCCTTAGTTATGGCTGCCTCCACTAACTTGGGCACAGATGACTCAACCCTTGTGGCTCAAAGATCATTTACTTTGGCCAACTAACCAAATGCAAGGATAGTGGCTTTAGTGAGTGGGTTGCTTTTCTGTGGCCTCTACCTCTATGGATAGAGTAGGAGCAGAAAAAGAGTATGAAGTAGGAGAGAAAGAAGCTATACTTGCCTCAATGCCCAGCTCTGCGGTGCCAGACTCAAGGGCCTCAACATCAATCATTGGCGTTTTGTCACTTGGCTTCTTCCTAGCCATGTCCTTCTCATCCCTCAAGTACTCAGTATCAATCCGTCGAATATTAGTAGATAGCAATAGAGTCACTTCCATATTAGTTTTTTTTCCTCGGAACTCTAGCTTGCTTGCATAAAGCTATAATGAGACTTGGGAATGGCAAAGAAGTTTGCTCCTATTTTGCCTTGAAGAGGATCTCTAAGGCGATAATTGATCTAATATTTAGCTCTTTTCAGTCTATGATGCAACAAACTAACATGGCCTTAGCATGGCAAAGTATAGACTCATTCTGAGACGGCATCAAATTATTGCTAATGAATCCAACCTAAAACTACGCTAGTGTGTATAGATCTTTCTTCTAAATGATTGCTTCCTCCTTCAACCACAAGGGAGCTGGAATTCCATTAGTGGGGCCAACCATATTATGATATCATCAAAAGTTTGGAGTTTCCATTAGATCTTTTAAGTAGCTTTAACTCTTGAATGTGAAACCCAATATATCATTAATCTCAGCCTTTCCACATAAAATTTGTACACCGCGAACCTCTACAATATCAAGAGGTTTTAATACAATTGGCATACTGTTTCTACTCTTGGTAATGACTTGGCTATAGACTTCATAGAATTCATTCACAATACTAGGCACATATAGGTCTCGAGGTTTTGTAAAGCTTTGAAAATTATGGAATTTAAGTATTTCCCAAACTTCTAGGTACCGATCAATTAATCCTTCTGTTGATAACTATTTTTCGTGTAGATTGTCCTGTCCCTTTCAGCCTGAGTCTATTGAGGAACTTAAGGGTTGTGGTTTCATGAGTCTACTGTGAGGATTGTGAGATAGAGTCATGTAGAGCCTTGGTTCTGGACTCGCTCTTATGCCTCTTCGAGCTAGACACTGCTGTTAATGGTGAGAGTCTCGTGGACATGCTCGGCGAATCACCAAGTTGATTTGGTGGTCAGAATGACCGTTGCCTTTTTGCATAAATTTCAGACTTAGGGTCACTGCTACTTTCGATGACCCTCATGCTTATTTAGTGATGCACCGAGTTAATTCAGCGATGAAAAGGGTCATCACTGAAAGTCGCAGTAGTCCTTTAAGAAGAATAGACAATTAAGGTGATGCATGTGACTATTGGGTGCATCGTGAAGTGCACTTAGGCGGTCAAAATGACCATCACCTGTGTTGACGGGCAAGGCCCTTCATCCATTCACTCACACTTTGACAATTTCACAAATTACATGGATGAAATTCACATACTAACCCACCACAACACATCAATACATGTTTTACTATTGGTTATCACTATCACATGGTCTCCATGGCTATACGCTCACTCAAACGATGACTTACCCTTAAGAATGACGTCACCCAATCTATCATAGGCAACTTCAGGTGGTTAAAGTAGATCAAAGGTTACTCAAAATTCACCCTTAGCCCATAGGAATAATCAATCCAACAAGCAAACATTTTTCAAGAACATATTAATATGATCACCGCATCTGCTCAATAGAAAACATTCAAATATGATATAAATTATGAGATTGAGGTAATACCCATAAACAATTCATCACTTAGCAATAAACCCTTCATTCATGAACTTAACCCAACTTACATAAACCTCCAATTTTGACATTCATAAAAAGATATCAAAACCTATAATAAATCATCATTCATGCAACACAGGTTTTAAAAGTAACTCGAAAGTCCTACCCACTTAATTGTCAACAAGATTCTCAAGCCTCAAAGCATGATTATCATATTACAAACCCTGATCTACTGCATAAGCAATGGCTCTCTTCAAAAAAACTAAAACAAGGGCCAAACACACACCTTTTCAATAGTGAGACACGATGACATCTTTAATGATGCCCTTTGATGAATATCCTCAAACCCTTTTGTGAAAAATTCTCAAAGAAAAGCAACGAGGGGGGTTTTGGTGTGCAAGGGAATTGAAAAGGAGGAATGATGGAAAGTGAAAGGGCCAAGCTATTTGAAACATCTTAAGTAGGTCGGTGAGTTTACGTATTTGGCAACACTAAACCACACTTCCTAGCATAGTTGGGGTTGAATCGAGTGTGCTAGGGACTACCCTTTTTTATAGTGAGCTTACCTTGTCTTCCACCTTGAAGTGTGGTAGAATTGACCATCGCTAATTAGTTTTAGCGATTTGCCAATTTGACATTTTATTTTCCAAATCGACAGCACCTTAATGGTCACCACTCATCTCAAAAGGCAATCGAACTGATGGTTGCCAATATGGCTTGGTGATACACCGAGTAGTCCCACTTGATCGTCCATATAAACTTTTCACTCCCATTTTTCTTTGTCAACCTTGCATAATTCAATGCCCATTATTTAAACTTCAAAGATGTAAAATACTCACCTTTGATTGCCTCCCAATCAGCAGCTTAGTTAACATTGTGGAACGACGTCATTCCTTTTCACTTCAAGTTACTGCCGATTGGCCCATTAATAATAATACCCCAGGATCATCTCTCAATTTCAAAGCTTTGCATATGTTAAAAACAACCTCCTCATCATTCATTCTAAATTCAAGATCTCCACTCTTAACATCTACCATAGCTCGCCAGGTGGCTAAGAGTGGCCTTCAAAGATTATTGACGCATCTGTATCTACCTTGCAATTCAAAATCAAAAAATTTGTAGGGAGAATGAATTTTTCCACCTTCACCAACATATCATGTAAATTTTCCATTGGTTGTTTGATAGGT
>DF358890.1:37442-79677 GCA_000787875.1 Solanum virginianum | reverse complement strand
AAAAATAATAAAAAAATAGTAAAAAGAATGGCCTCTAAGCCTAATTCCATAAATATGGCTAGGGGCATGAGATTTATACTTTCCCCCAAATCACATAGAGCTTTGCTGAATTTTAAGGCTCCTATCATGCCTGGAATGGTGAACGCCCATGGGTTTTCCTTCTTTGCTACCAATTTTTGTGAAGATTACACTACAATTATGAAATACTTCAATTGTCTCACACTCAAAAGTCCTCTTTTTGTCATCAATTCCTTCATGAACCTAGCATACCATGACATTTCATTAATACTTCTACAAGTGAACCATTTATTGACAATGAATTGAACATAAAAAGGAATTTTTGAAACTTAGCATCCTCCTTTTTCTTCTTCAACCTTTGTGGAAATAGAGGATTAACTTTGACTTGAGGTGTTTTCGGCCTCACAGTTGGACTAGAATTTTTAAGGAGAGCTTTCTTGACAATCGCTGCATTATCCTACTCTTTTCTTGCTTATTACTCTATGGATTGCCAAGAACTTCACCCTTTTCAACCTGAGCCTCATGCTTATCATCTTCAACAACAACCACATCTTCTTTTTCTTCTACCTCTTTCAAGCCTTGTTTAATAACAAGTGATGGTCTAGTGCCCTCAACCACTTTTCCACTATGATTAGTTATGGCTAAACACTGTTTATCATTCTCTTTTGGATTACCCATTGTGTCAATAGGTAGACCTCCTTTTGGATGTTGCTTCAGATGAGTTGAAATATTCCCAAGTTGAGTCTTCAAATACTTAATGGATGTTGAATGAGATGTCATAGTTTGACTCAACTGAGAAAAATTAGATTTTATCTCCTTTAGAACTTTATCAGAGGTTTCCACCTTAGTTAAAATTTAAGAGAGAATATCCTTGGTTCGTGTATTCTCTTGATTAACCATTGGTCCAATAGCCTTCAGCTTATTTTGAGGTAGAATATGCCTAACTCTATCACAGTTTCTCCAACCTCCAACTTTATATTGGTCAGCCCATACACAATCTTGCCATCCGGAGTTGTTGTTCCAACCTTGATTTCTAGGTGGCCTTGGAAAACCCAGCCAAGAACCTACCATTTGGTTTCTCATGTAATGCATTTCTTTGTTGTAACCGTCTTCAAATGGTGTACCCTCAAACATCACATCTATGATAGCTCCCATAGCATTACCACTTTTACGATTTCCTCTCATGACATGCTTTGTAAAAAGATCAAGTAGGGTTAACACCTTAGCCATGTTCTCATCTATTTCTTAGTCTATAGCAAGTTGCTCCTTGGTTGAACCTCTATGGATTGAAGTTACCATAACATCTCTTGTATACCATGCTCGATTAATCTTTGTCATGCCATCCAAGATGTTACAAGCTTCAGTGAATATTTGATTCATTAGGCCTCCTCTCACTAATTGATCAGCTATTCTTTTATTTGCAGCATCAAGACTCACACAAAAATACTGCAAGAGCATATGGTTTGGAATTCTATGGTTAGGTCATTGAACATAAAGTTTTTGAAACTAGAGCCATGTTTCATGCAATGGCTCACCTTCTAGCTGCTTGAAAATTTTATCATCTTCGAGGGAGGGAAAAATTTCTCAAGGCATGCATTTTATAGCTCCTTCTATGAAGTAATAAAATCACGAGGTAGCTATCCAAGCCACCTCAATGCCGCTTCGGTGATGGGAAAAGGAAATAGCATTAGTCGAATGGCTTTGTGACACATTCCCCTAAACTTAAATGGGAGACAAACATCAACAAAGTTTTTTAAGTGTTCATAAGGATCTTTATTGCCGAGCCCTCCAACAATCCCTTTAATTGGAAGAGTTGCAACATGGTGCTCGTTACATGAAAATTAACTCATCCGGCCAATGGGAATTGTCAGATAGCACTGGTGTTCCCAACTTGATCTCTATTAACATCCTGCATCCCATTCATGTCTCCTACATTCTTACCATTAACGCTCTCATCATCCTCCATCTTCACACCTATTTTTCAATAGTAAAAATAATAAAAAAATAGTAAAAAGAATTATAACTACAAGAACAAAGCTCAACAAACACTTCTAATATGAACATGTAGATTCCTCGAGAACGATACCATTTTTTATGTTGCTCAACCCGACTACTCAAAGGCAGAAGGGGCAGTCATCATCAGTACAATAATCTAACTGTAGAGGTTGGGGTCTATCCCATAGGGAATCATTGTTCGAGGTGAAAGTGATGTGGACCAAGTAATTTGTAACACCTCACATCTTACATATATTATTCCTATGTAAATGGAACATGATATAGCTTGGTCAAATCAGCACCCATTTTTAAAAAGTGCTTGAGTTTCAGATTAGAAGACTATGTGTACGTCTAACATTTAAGACGAGGAAGTACATATATGTTTTAAGTCAAATTGAGGAGGTTGCAACTTTAAATGAAGTAAGAGAAGTGAGGTGCTTGTAGGACTTAGGAAGATAATAGGTGAGTCACCTATGTTCTTAGCTTAACAAGGCTAGGTAGATGGATACGAGGCCCGACACCGAATCTGTCCAAGTTTGATAATGAATAAAGTCCATGTTAAGGGTGTAATTTTAGCCTATGTTTTAGCATCGTAAATGGACAACATTTTCAGCCCAAGATGAATAAAAAGGGCTCAATTACATTCACAACTCACTTGGTGATTTGGGCCCAAACAAAGTGAAGGAAAAGGAGAAAAATGGGCAGCCAAGGCCCAACAAATTAAGACCCATTTAGGTCCAAGTGAAAAGGCCAAGTTGCTGCATCACCACCTTGATAAAATAAGGCTTAAAATACAAGAATAAGTCGGCCAAAATTGTCCCTTTAAAAAGGATTAAAAGCAGCTCCTTAAGCCATTCAACTTGGATAAGAAAATCTGAGTTTGCTAAGTTCTTTTTGCTCTGTTTCAACTCATACAAAGCAGCCATAAGAAACCTTACTGGGGTTCTAAAAGAAGCTGTCAACAGTGAAGGTAAAGATAAGTAAATATACTTGTGTATTTAGTATGGTTGCTTCATGAAACATAAGAGACTAGGCTGGTTATACTTGTGTTGAAATTTTGGACAGCATGTGTTATAAAGATTGTTGTGCACTTTTCTTGTTTATTTAGGAGTTTTACTCTTCTTGGTTGAATTGATTATGAAGGGAGGTTGATGTTCTTAATGAGTTTTAGTTTTGTAATGAAGTAGAAAGGTCATTGCACTATTTTGTCCTACATAAATAATTGAGTTTTAGTGTGTTATCCTAAATATGTTGTTAGTAGAAATTGTGGACTGATTGATTGAGGACTATTGTCTCACGTCCTCCACCTATTTTAAGAAATATTTTAGGACTATTTTTCTATGTAAATATTGTGAGAACAGTTTGGTTGAAGTTGGTACAGGTTGGGAATTGTTGACATCAAAATGTAGTGGAGGGACGTAATGTGATGCTGCCTACTTGTATGTTGTGTATAATTGTTATATGTTATGCTTTGTGGGCTGTTCTGAAACTATTATGGCACTAAAACAAGCTGCACATGATATGAATATGAGAATATGTATTAGAAAATACGATTAGAGACAAAAAAATTGAAAGAATACGCTAGGATTGATAATTACATACTTGCTGCCCGTGTGTTGTTGTTTTATGAAATTGGGCTACCAAGATGTGTGTATTAGTTTCTAATACTAGTGTTATTGCCTACTCTATTGTAGATAAGTATTTGGGGGAAAAGTGTAACGACCCCAAAAAGTGCCTGAGAATGTGTCTCGGAAGTACTCGGAATCATAATTTCCATATATCTAAATATCTATCTGTTATTTTGAAAATTTGACTTCATATTCTTGTTGAGGGGGTCAAATTGAGTGGAATATGAGTCTAACCCAAATTTTAAACCAATCGTATCAAAATTTAAAAATCATAAAAATGCGATTTCGGAGGGTCAACTTTGAAGAGTCATATCTCTTAGCAAACAAAGAACTGGATAGCTCACAACCTATAAAATTAAAGAACTTTGACTTAGTTTTCCAATTCACTTGGTTTCACCTCATTTTGAGCTCAGATAAAGGAGTTATGCCTATTTTTGTGGAACTCATTTGTGCAGAAAATGCAATTCCAGTGAGCAGTCTGTTTTGGTCCTATTTTCTCTTGACTTCAATCCAAGACTTTCATGTCTTGGGCCTAAGGGTTCCCACACTTAAAATACATATCTTAGCCTTATTTCACCCTCATATCATCCTAAACATTCCCCAATACTCACCAAATCACTTAGCCAAGTATCTACTCCCAAATTCAAGTCCCAAAACTCAAGACCAATCTTAAGGATTTCACTCAAGCTTCAAGTCCCAATTAAAGCCTTCTTCAAGGTTAGACCAAAAGCTAAGGTATGTGCTGTTGAACCATTGGGTCATTCCATACATAGTTCCTAAACCCTTTTTTACTTAATAATGCATGATTTAAAGTTTATTTTACATGTGGGTCTTGTATGTGGTGTTGAACCATTAGGTCCTTTAAAAAATGGTTCCTAAGTTTCCTTTTTACTAATATTGCATGATTTAAAGATGATTTTACATGTGGGTCTTGTATATTGACAAACTTACTACAGTGATTTTAGTTCATGAAAGTATGGTTGTTTTAGCATGTTTTGAGCTCTAAATCTTGGATCTAATGTTGGATTTGATGTGGGGTTTTGATGTGAATGTCTTGAGGTTGTTGCAAGGTATTGATTGATGATTTTACAACAGATTTTCTTGCAAGATTTTATCTCTAAATTGCATGGTCTTTTACCCCCATTACACACCCTCAAGGTATTTGATAGAATGCCCTGTTATGGTTTCTTGAGGAAATGAAGACCCAAAGCATGAGATATGATATAAATGATGTTATGATGATGAAAAAACCTTATGTATATGATATAATTGACTATATGATGATGAAATGAGCTTATGCATATGCTGAACTCTATGTAAAGTGTTGCATTAGACCATGCCCGATCCGGGGGGACAAGAGCCCGGGTAACCGAGGGAAGGTTTTGTACTTCTTGACCTAGTGATGGGGCTGCATCATCACTAACTGAGATGGGAGTTTATACTTATCAATCGATATAGGGGTTCGTACTCATCCACGTAGGTGATGGGGCAACATTGTCACCAACCGAGATGAGGGTTCGTACTCATCCACCTAAGTGATGAGGTGGCATCATCACTAACCCTAAGGGGTTCATACCTTAGAAATCCTACTTGGTCTCTTCTACATATATGATATTCTATATGAGCATGGATTACTTAAGCATGTTTTACTTATGCATTGATCATACATGTCATATTGCTATATTATGCCTATTGCCTATCGTTATGCATTTTGGATTATGATGCTTATCTCTTGTTGCATTGTATCCCACGTACTTAGTATATTTAAACGTACTAACACATACTTTTGCCTACATTGTATCACCATGTAAGGATCAAAACTCCTATTGATTCTTCTTGTGGCTAGATAAATTGTTCAAGTTAGCCTTTGGTAAGTCCTCCATTCTGGGGACAATGACTATTCTCTCACATTATGTATTAAGATTCTCTTTACTTTATCGTATACTTATGACTATGAAGGTGAGCCTGGTTATATGTCTTGGCCCCCACCATTATCTATATAGTAGAGGTGTTATTGGACAAAGCTATGTATTTATGCTATGAGTTGATTATATTATCTCTTGATTCTATGTTGTGACAAGTTCTCCCTTAGTCCCTTTAGTCCTTAATTTCATTCTTCAAATGTCATTTAATTGTTTTTGCGACCAAGGATGTGTAATAATATGTTATGAGGCTTGTTTGGGGTTCCTTTGGGTTCCCCAGTCGCCGATCACATCTAGGCCCTAGGCTTGGGTCGTTATAAAAGGGAGGTTACTTCGAGGTAATAACAAGGTCGTACAATGAGGTATGTAAGGCTACTTGATTTCGTATTACTTGACATGAAATCTAGATTCTTTCTTGGCACATAAAGCACTTACCAACTCCAACATACCTAATAATTGTGTCTCCACTGTATCACATGTTCATATGCTCCCATACATATTTATTGAAAATCTACATACATACTTGGGTACCAAGATACATGAGTTCTTTTTGCTAAACAAAGTTCATGAGTTGTTTCATCTCCTACGCATTTCATTATTTGTGTAACCTACTCCTTTCATTATGGTATTCTCTTGTATAGTCATTTATATGTCATAGGTCCTACATCTCTAATATTATGACCACCAAAAGAATCATCTTAAAAGTAAACAAAAGAAAAAGCAAGTTGTTTATTGATGGGTGGTAGCCCAGGGGTGGAAGAATCACCTAGCATGGGTCGATCCCATTATGGGGGTATCCCAGGGCTGAAAGGAAAGCCTAGCATGGTCGATAGCGATATTGAATTATCACTGATCAGTTGGTCATTTATATTTCATATTGTGTACAGATTATATAGTAAAGAAAGGTAAAGTAATAAAAAAGACATAAAGTACATGATTCCACAATATGACTAAAGGAGGTCTCTTATCCTTACACCAGTGCATGGTTTCATTTGAGTTCTTATTTTATGTATATCCTGCCTTACATATTCAATACATTATCTCATATTGACATCCCTCATGGGGGAACTGCATTTCATGCTGCAGGTACAGGCACTAGTAGATATCCCCAGTAGGGTACAGGATATCCAGCTACTATTACTGAGCTCCAGGTTGCATCGGAGCTTTGTGTGTCTAAAGCTTATACTTATGTATTATACAGTTAGGCATGAGGTGGGGCCTGTCCCAACCCTTATCAAATGTTATTACTTCTCTAAAGGCTTTGTAGACAATGTAAAGTAAAGTGTGGTCATGTCTCGTCTTTAGACATTGTGACTCCAACTGCCTAGTCATATGCATTCCCTTTTGGCTTGTTATTATTATCTACTTTCTTGAATGCATGCAAAATATGGAATTCCCTTAAAATAGTCATAGAAAGTGCATGGTTACATGTTGGTTCTCCCGAGCCTTATCGATAATGGGTGTCAGTCCACCTTAATGGAACTTTGGGGCATGACAAAGTTATAGGATCTGGGGGTTGAAATAATCAAAATAAGAGTTCAACTAAATGAAGTCTAAATAACAATCTAAATAGCAATTAAGGTAACATGTTGGGGATGTGAAAATATGGGAATTGATCTACCAACTGGGTCTAGATACTTGACTAAATGAGTTGGTATTGAGTGAATAGGCTAGGTTGCTTGTAACCCAAATCAGTGTTTCATATGAATCACCTAAGAAATCATACACGGACCGCCAACACACTTGGCCTAAGAAGTATTAGCAAAACTGCTAATACCTTAGCCATTGAATCCATGGTTGTGGACTTCAACTGAAACCCCAAGAGGTTTCTAGTTATTATATCCATTCCACACTCTAATAGTTTCGACTAAGGCAACAATCAGAGATATAAAGTAAAAACCAAGTTTGCAACCTTAAAATTATAGATTAAACATAAAAACGGATATAAATTCACCCAAATCAACTATAGATAAGTCAAGATATCAAAAACCCAATAAATAAATCAAAGACCCATATCAATAGCACACACCCAACATGGGAGTTTAGCCACACATGCTAAAACCTAAAGATTGAATACCATACATAGCAGCAGAAGTCATGGGTAACAAGATTGAGTACAAATTGGTTGATTATCACTAGCCAAATTGCTCCAAGTTGATGCCCAAAAGCTTCAAAACATTAACTCCCCTTATACTCTAAGAGGAAAGTTCTATGTACTACTACTACAGACTAATTGTTCTGATATGGTATGAGCTGATGATATACAATACCTTTTCTAAAAGTACTTAAATACTCCATGCAAATGAGTGAAAGTATGTGCTACAAAATGTCGTTCGACAGTCAAGGCCAACTATCGCCAAGAACTCCAATGATGCACCAAATGTGCACTTGATCGCTTTCCTATGCATCTTTATAAGGCTTTTTCTTCTGCAACTTTAGGTGATGACTCTTTGCTCCATCTACCCAATTTGGTAATGCACCAAAATTCTTTCATATCTCCTTTCTGTCAGTGTTTTAGGGCTTTGGGTGCTGCAACTTTAGGCAATCACTTATGCAATTTAGTGGTGCGCTAAGTATGCTTTTCAATATAGAATCTGACTGCCTTTTTGTCTGGACCTAAAATCTTGGTTGCTACAATGATAGGCAATCTCCATGAGTGTTTTGCAGATCATCGAGAATGTCAACGACACTATTTTTCACCCTTTTTTTGCACTTTTGCTCACTTTTCAAGATTTCACCAACTCTTATCTATTTGTGCACTTCTAACTCCATTTCTGATCATAGCATATGCATATTTGTAAGTAATTGAAATTAATAGCACCTTAAGGGCAACATTTCCTTGCATTCATTCCTAAAATGAGTCCAAAATATGGACTCACCAGAGGTATAGGAATGGGTTTTAACTTTTGTAGCGTTATTGCTACATCACTCACCCCATCTTTGGCATGAGAATCTTTGGTCTCTGCATCCTTTCTCTCAACCATCTCCTAATGAACATTATCTTCATCAACTAGCATCAGAGGGTCAATGGTCTATTTGCCACTATGTGTCGTAACTACCATACACTGCCCCTCATTCTTTGGGTTCTAAATTGTTTTGTTGGGTAATGTACCTTTCTGATGCTGGTTCAATAGAGTCGACATCTTTCCAAACGTTGCTCCATCTACTTGATAGCAATAGAATGAGACTTGATTTTCTGGTTAATGTTGGAGATGTTAGCTTTCATCCCTTTCAAGGTCTCATCCTGAGTGCCAGCCTTCTTCGGTAGTCAGTTGAACATCTCCTCAATTTGAGAGCAACTAGCACCATAGTCTCAATTATGTAGTGGCATATATGGACCATTTTTGTAGCCATCTCTGTAGTCCCCAATCAACATCTTTATCGTACCTGTGTTCTTGTCATGGTAGCCTCCGTAGTTGTTGTCTCTAAAAGTTTTATCTTGTTAAAGTTCCAACCTTGGTTCCCTTGACCTTGGCACTAATAGTCTTGATTGGACCTTTAGGCGTTGGTCCAAAAACCCTCTATCTGATCAGTGATAAAGCAAGTGTCCTCCTCATAGTAAAGCTCCTACATGGGTGCTCATGGAGGCTGATAAGCTACTGCATTCACGCATTCCTGGATCTACTTCATCAACAACCCCAGATTGGTACTAATCAGAGCAAGCTCTTGCATCACCTCCCCTATGTACTGTTTATCTTAACCACTCTTTCCAACTTTTCAGCTATCATTAAAAATGGATAATCTAAAAATGAGCCTCCCATGATAGTGTTAGCACAGCTTGGCTATTTTTATACAGGGCTTGATAGAAGATTTCCACCAAGACATCATCAATGATCTTGTGGTTAGGGATACTCCTCAGGCACTTTGTGAACCTTTCTCGCTTAGTGCTGATCGAATCAACAGGTAGTTTCTCAAAGTTGTTGATCTATTCTTCAACTTTATCTCTTTTGACTTCAGAAAGAACCTCTCCAAAAAGGCCTTCTACATTTCCACCTAACTATTGATTGAACTTTATGGGAGCTCGGATAACCATATGTTACTTCGCTCGTAAGAAACAATGGGAAGACACGAATCCCAATGGCATCTATGGATAAATTTTGACTTTCTATCATACTCTTATAGATGAAGACAACTTGTGTGGATGGTTATGCGGATCCTTTGACGGTAAGCTCATGAACAACCCTCGATTTTGCAGCATTTGAAGTAACCCACTGAAATGATAAACTTTGTGTCATTCGGAAATGGAGGTAACACAATAGCTCCAGTGACATCCATCGCCAGAGGATAAAACTTGTATTGATCCCATGTGTTAGCCGCGGCTTAAAGAACCTATGGTGGTGGATTAGCATACTTAAGTGGTGGTGGGTTATTATTCTTATTATTCTGGTTCAGTGTTGCATTCACTACTTCATTTTTAGCATTGTACTCATTATTCTGGGTCATTCTTCTCGGTGTTTTCAGGATCTCAAGGTCAAACAGATTCAAGGTTTTGCCTCGACTATGAGTGTTGTGCATACACTACACTTGTAGGCTGAAACACAATGACACCACAAAATGAGGGAAATAAGGAATGATTCCTTAATTACTCAAATTAAACTAGTCTAAAGTTGTATTCCCCTACAACGGCACCAAAATCTTGATGTCACCCAAGCAACACCTCCTTGTTTGAAGGTTTAAGCAGTCATTGTCAAGATATATAAGCTAACAAAGGTTAGCGTCAAATCCCATAGGGAATATGGTTAGACTTAGAGTAATTGTAAGCAAGTCGAATGAATTAACCTACTTATCTCCTAAAAAGAAGGGGTTGTAATTGCAAGAAATAAATCTAAACTAGAAGCAAATGTTGTGAAACCAGTGAGAGAAGTGACTAGGATATTGTGTTCCCCATGATTTCCTAACCTAGTATTACTAGATAATTGTAACCTTTTATAATGTGTAGCATGTTGAACAGTAAGTTTACCAAACCTTTTGATCTAGGCGAGAGGTAAATCTCATTATGTGATTTGATCCATCCTCGCAGTGTGACATTACTAACGTTTGCCTATTGTTCCAGTACAATCTCCTCTTGATCTAGTTTGGTTGATTAGATGACAGGGATCATATCAAATCTTGTTAATTAATCTCTTTTCCTATTCATTATTACCTTGATCCAGTCAGTAAGAATTAGGCGGATTCTAACCATTAAAAAGTAATTAAAATGAAGAGAATTAATTAATATATGCATGCACACTTTCTAAGAATTACGAATTATTCAATTTTACCTTGTTAGTTCTTCATGATTCCCACAACCTTAGTTGTGGATTTAGCTATGGATAATAATTGTAAATAAAAGAATCATGATATAGAAGAACATAATTAAGCACTTACAATAATGAAATTAAATACAAGAATTCCCAAATTCTTCACTAGAAATCACAAAGTAATATTTTTGATGTAAAAATCACAAAGTATAAAGTCACAAGGTGTTTCTTAGTTCTCTCATGCGTCTCTTTATCAAAAAGACCTTAAAAATTTATTTATTATAAGTAAAATACAAATCCAAAATAAAATAAAAGAACTGGATTTGACAGGTTTTACGGACAGGGTTACGATTGTACAAAGTTCCACAGTCCATATCAGGGCTTCTACTCTGCTATCTTTAAAATATGGATTCACTTCTATGAGACCTTTCTACGGGTTGTATTCAGACTTACGTCTCGTATAGGGTTTCGTCTGACAACTCTTCAGAATCATCTCAAAATTTAATCTTCAAGGCATGAAACTAATCCATGACTCATATAATATTCTATGGCTCGTCTGGCAGTTCATGGATTCAACTTCAAAAAATAGGTCCTTAATTGTATCCCAATCATGAACCCCTCTACGGCTCATGGAAGTTTCCACAGCCCATAGAGTGCCTCATAATTCCTCAAAAACTTAGCATCTGTAGCACTTTACCCAAAATCATGCCAAATCCTGCAATCTTGAAAAAAAATATACAAATATAGAAAACTCACTAACATCACTTTGAGAACACACAAAATTCTAAGTGTAAAGTATCAAAAGTATTGTATTTTGAATGCACATCAATTAGTAGTACTGAATCTTTTTTTTTTTTTGTGCGTGTGTGTAGTTCTTCTCCCATTTCCTCCTACTTTTTTCTTTTCATCTCTCCTCCAAATTCAATCTCCTATGTTAATTTAATCATAAGGCTCAAACTAAAAAAGTTTTGGAGTTAAAATACTACTATAAGAATGAAGGAGTTGGGGTCAATTTATAGAACTCCAAATGCAAGGTTTCAGCGACAAAGTTGAATTTGAATTTTAAATCTTAAAATGTGTAATTTGAAGTCCAAGAATAGGACAAAGACCACTAAAGTTGTTCATCCTCAAAATTAAAGTACATTCTAAGATACGCGTATATTCTTTTCTTAAAGAGTTGTCAACTATGTTCAATAGGTAACAATTATGACAGAAGCCTTACAAAGAGAACTTTTACATTTATCATTGACTTAACTATCACCAGTAAAACTTTATCCTAAATTGGCAAAATTATAATAGGATGAATCTTTTAGAATTTTCTACCCAAAATCAAACCACTAAACAAAATGCCCTAAAAGAATCATCACTTAAATCATAACATGTACCAATTTCTACGAACTGAACCAATGTTGGAATAAAAATAAGATCCAAATTGGATAAAATATCACAAAACTAACCAACTACAACAAACATATTCATTCATACCAATGTTTAATTAAAGTCGTTCACACACATCAAACTTCAACCAAATATATTCATTTAAAATAGCTTATGAATTCAAAATAAAAGATGAATAATTGTGTCATTGTTTGCAGCCGACAACACCATAACAACATAATAAACATAGTTGTGTCATTTTTGCACTTATCAAACCATATATAAAGCAATATTTCAGATTGTTTAACAAGAAATTGATATAATCTGGCACATTACTTGATACATATAACTACCTAGAGTTTAAATTTGAAAGCTACTATTTTCTTTCTTGGTCTTCAACTTTCCCATCTTCTTCTCTATTGTTCTTTCCAATTGATTGCTACTCATAGCTTCATTTCCTTTCCAAGTGAGTTTAGTTATTGAGCAAGGCAAATTTGTAGGCTTGCAGACTCCACGATCACCTTTAAAAGAAATTACTTTATTCCAGTTTGTATTTTTTGTGTTTGTCTCATCTTTAGTCTTGCTGATTCTTCAGAAATGCTTTGAGGTCTTAAATCAGGATAACTTACAGGCCTCTAGCAGGACCAAATGATTCATTTTGTCTCTTTGACAGTCTAGCTGTAGGCATGAAATAATAGTCTTCTTCTTATATTGATTGAGAGGCTGAACTATTAACATCAAAAACTTCTTATGCTCTACTTCTTCAAGTCCGTCTCTTTTCTTGTTGAGATTTGAAGTACCTTCTTCCTCTCCAGTCTAAAAGTTAAAGTCATTAAATTATATCACCTGAACATTATATAGATAAATTTTGAGAAGAAAAAAATATCACCTTGCAAGTTCTTGCATTATGAGCTTGTGAACCACACTTGCTATATGTCATTCGAGTTTCTTTTTTTTTGAGTGAGCCCACTCTCCTACTCTTTTAGTTGATGCATCCTTTTCGCTAGTTCTTTTAATTTTTAGTCTTTCAACTATTTTCACAAGATCAAGTGGGTCCATTGCATGTTTCGATAACACTTGCCAATATTTCACCTCTTATAGGCAACAGCTTGGCCCTGTATGTTATAAGATATACTTCTTTGTTGTACCAGCAGTTAATTTCAGACATAAGATAAATTTTTTAGTATAATAATGCCTTGATCACATGGGGACATGGGATGCCATTCAACTGCCAAGACCCAAATAGAAAAGCAATAACTTAGATTATTTAAATACTACATAATAAAGGTTAAATTGTTTACCTATAAATGCATTTTTTCTCCATCACATTCACTATGTGCCTATCTTCATTCTCAAATACTTCATACCCAAGATCTCCATTAAAATGAACATTGCATAATTAGGCAATCTTCATATAAGTCGAGAATGATTTCATGTACTTAGGACTATAATTAGAAGCACATGTTTTTGCTACATTTTTCATTTTTCTTAACCTATTCTTTATTTTGATTCTAAACTCTTCAAGCATCTTCAAGATAGTCTTACCTCTTGATTCCAAGATCCAAGAATTGAAAGACTCAGTGAAATTATTATTTATCATCTGATTTTTACAAACAATATCAAAATATGCCCTACACCATTTTATGGTGGAAACTTGACTAAATCATTAGCACCATCCTCTGACAATGCACCAAGGCCATCAATTGGTCCTTAAAATTTTCTTTATAAGTATATCAGGCAGCCCACCAAAGAAGTTTTTTCATCTCTCCTGTCCAAAATATCTTCATCCAATTGGCCTCAATGTGCCTCACATAATACCTGCAAATAATTAAAAGTGAATATTCAGTTAATAAAAAAAATCACACTTAAAGCATCCAAACAGTACCTATGATTTGATAAAGGGAGGACTTTTATTGCATCCAATAATCCTTGTACATGTCAAACCTATTAATAATTATATACAAATAAAATAAAGTTGAATAGAAATAAGATATATAAATATAAAGTACTACTTACCTTTCATATGTTAGACATAAAGGTGATACTATCACCATTCTTCAAATTCAATGATTTTTCAGCAACTATAAAAATCATGTCCATATCCATGTCGTAGTGATATCTTTATCCACTATAGCACATGCCAATGGATAGAATGAGTTCTGAAAATCTTGTGCCATAGCCACTAGTAGTTGCCCCATACATTGACCCTTCCAAAAGATCCTATCAAGTCCAATGAATAGTCTCAATCCTTCTTTATATCCCAACTTCAATGCATTTAAGTAAATATACATTCTGAGGAATTTTGTTTTACCATGTTCCATTCCACCAAATAAGTTGATCACCATATCACTACCACGATTACTCATCCTAAACTCATTTGCATAAGCTTCCAATATGTTGTAATCATCCAAAAAACTACCTTGCATTTTTTAAGAGTTATTCTTTTTGCCCTTTTCAACTTTGAGTCATTAGTATTTAAGTTGAAATTATCCTTCAAGTATTTTCTCATATCGTCAAGTTTGTACTTGGGATCATTCTGCACTTTGCTTTTGAAATACTGGCCTAGAGAAGTTGTGGTAGCTCTAATATTTATAAATGCATCTTCACAATTGTGATTTGTGTTCAAAGTTTTGACCCTAAATCCAGGACCTTTACCATCTCGTGAAATAAGAATGACAAATGGACAGTCAACTATGCATTCATACCTTATTCTTGTTCTATCACTTTTTTCAACTGTCAAACATTGCAAGGGCATACAAGTTACAAATTCTCCTAGCCCCGTTCAAGTCCTTGAAGGTCATATTAAGATGCATCTCTTTATAATGAGCGAGCTAGTCATTGTCCCTCGTGTAAACTAAGGGTTTTTTCTCTCTAGAAGAGATCAATTTCCCTTCATAGGAGGGTTAAGGCTTTGAAGAAAACTTTCAACTTTGAAAAAAATTACCCACACTTATCCATAAGTTTAACCACATTCCCTCTATTTCCCTTTCAAATAAAAGATAACAAAACACCAAACTGATAAGTTTAATTATCTTTTACAGAATTCAATATAAGTCTTTTGTTACTGCCTTATTATTACTTACCAAACCAATCTCCAAAAGCTCTTCTTGTTTACATTCAGGCTCAGTTGATTGCTATTCATAGGATGGTCGATGATATTACAAATCAACTTCACAAATTTATCCTTACAGGGGAGGAAAAGGACTCAATTAAGATTGAAGTTCACGACATCATGTCGAGTATGAAGAGTTGTGCAGTAAGTCTACTAGGGAAGGTGATTGCAAACAAACAAGTTAGTGTGTTAGGAGTGAAAAATACATTGATGTTAGTTTGGGGAAGTCCTATTGGTCTGAAAGTCTTATTGGTAGGGAAGAATTTGTTTCAATTTATTTTCCGATTCAAAGACGACATGAAGAAGATATTGTATGAAATGTCATGGTTGTATGAAAATATTTTCTCAACATATATCAATGGGAACCAGAACTTCATATGAACTCGCCTATCTTTAACATATGTGAAATATGGATCCAAATATGGAATATATCACTGCATTAGATATCTTATGAAGTAGGTAGTAAGATGGGACATGTCTTCGGAGGAACATTTGATGTCATTATTCTTGAGAATGGAAGCACGGGCAGATAATACATATGGTTAAAGGTCTTAATGAGTATAAACAAACCTTTACTTCGTCGAAAACTGATAAAGATGGGATTAGAGGAAAAATGGGTAGAATTTTAATATGAAAATCTCCCATATTTTTTCTACTACTGTGGGATTCTAGGACATATAGAAACATCATGTGTCCTCCGTGAGTAAGATGTACGAAAGGGTAATATAAAGAGAGATCAATTTGGCATATGGATGAGGGCTAAAAATCATGGAGTTGTGGGCACTAATTCAAGACGATGGGGAAATTAAACTATTCATCCCCCGATCCTTACGACTGGCAAAGGGAAGCAGATTGTAGATTATGCTGAAGGAACGGGATCCAATTATTTACTAATGAATGACAATGATGCCGATATGAACAGGGATAAGTGGATCGATACAAACAAACCTTCCTTTCTACCACATGAGTTTTTTAATAGAGGAAAAATAGGTCATTTTAAGGAGGAATAGCAATCCGCTAAGCAGAATACAAATGACACAGTTCAAGGGAATGCTCATAGCTTTAGTATAATATGAAGTGTAATGAAGTTAACGAACATCATTTGAATGGGAATGCAGTGGAAGACCAAGAAGAATGACACACTAGTTTGAATTAGAGTAAGAACAAAATGTCAATTGATGAGTCAGAAGAATTAAATTTTGCAGATATAATAGCTAGTAGAGAAGCACGAGAATATTACTGATTACCGAAGATAAATCTGGGTGACACTTTTGATCACGATGATCTGGAGTGATATTTCAACAAATAAAAGAAGAAAAATTCTCGATGTAAAATTCCCGCTATTGATACCCAAATGACACCAAAACATAATTCTGATTTGATGGCTAACAATCTGCAGGTATGTTCTACTTCACAGAAGTTAGGTTAAGGTTATACCTTCTGTAAATGAAAATAAAGAAGTAGCTTTTGCACTGAAATAGATAATGTTATAACTAATGAGAAGGCAACTGCTATGTAGATAGAAATAAGGAAAATGTAACTAATATGGCTGGTAGTAAGAAGATTGAGGAAGATAACATGGAATTGGATATTGCGAAGTTACAAAATAACTTAATTGATGTTATTATTACTAATGCAAGCTGTCAAAAATATGGAGGCAAACGAAAAGGTGATACTATTCAGAATAATAGCAAAAGGTTTAAAAAAATAAAACAATGGAGTGGATCGGGAAGCCAACTCTAAATGGATTCCCTCTCCAAAATAAAGACACTGGTGTGGAATTGTCAAGGCCATGGGGGGTCCTTGACAGTTGAAACGACCCGAAAAGTGCTCAAAAATGTACCTCAAAAATGCCCAGAATTGTAATTTTCATATATCTCAAAATTCGCGCGTAATTTCAAAAATTCAATTTCATATTCTTGATCAGGGGATCAAATTGAGTGGCAATGGATCTAACCTCAATTTTAGAGAGAACAATTCACAATTTTAATTTTTCAAGTTGACAAAAAATAGTGTGTTTACGCTCCCCTAGCGCGACACGGCTGGGGCGCGCTAGTGTATTATTTTGTGCTGAGTTATTTTATTCCGGTCCAAGGCTTTTGGATCTTAGGCCTAAGCCTCCCCATACGTGAAAATACCTATACATAGTCTTATTTCACCCTCATGTCATTCAAGACATTTCCAAATATATTCCCAAACACTTAGACAATATTTTCTCTCCAAATGTCAAGTCTCAAAACTCATTCGGATTCTAAGGTTATCATTCAAGCTTCAAGTCTTCATCTCCAATCTTCTTCAAGAATTCTCCAAAGCTAAGGTATGTGGGTTTCTTTCATGGGTTCCTTTCACCCATGATGCCACGCTTCTTTTTACTCACAAGAATTCTCCAAAGCTAAGGTATGTGGGTTTCTTTCATGGGTTCCTTTCACCCATGATGCCAAGCTTCTTTTTACTCAAAATTTCATGATTTAAAGTTGGTTTACTCATGGTTCTCATTTATTATGAATTTCACTGCACATTATGTTGGGGTTTCATGAAATTATGATTGTTTTATCATGTTTTGAGCTATGAATCTAATATCTATTGTTAGATTTGATGAAGGATTTTGATGTATATTGCTTGAGAGTGTTACCAAGTATCTATTGATGGTTTTATATTGAATTTTCTAGCATGATTACACTCTTGAATTGTATTATTTTACACTAGCATTACGCACTCACCAAGTGTTTGATAAAATATCCAATTTTTGATTCTTGAGTTGTTGAAGGCCTAATGCTTAACACATTAGATATATGACCTTATGGCGATGAAAGGAATGTAATATTATGATGATTTCTTGAAAAGTATCCCTAGGGTTGCATGTTGACCATACCTCGTTAAGGGGGTGTTTTTCTTGACCACTATGATGGAGGGTATGAAGCCCATTAACCTTGTTAAGGGGTTGATATCTTGACCACTATGATAGAGGGTGTGAAGTCCATTAACCTTGTGAAGGGTTTGATACCTTGACCACTATGATGGAGGGTGTGAAGTCCATTAACCATGTTAAAGGGTTGATACCTTGACCACTATGATGGAGGGCTACAGTCCATTAACCATGTTAAGGGGTTGATACCTTGGCCACTATGATGAAGGGTGTGAAGTCCATTAACCATATTAAGGGGCTGATACCTTGATCACTATGATGTAGGGTGTGACGTTCCATCTACCAATTGAGGGGTATATACCTCGATCACCCTCCAAGGGGGTGCTAAGTCTTGGATTCTGAGTACTAGTATGCTTGGTCTATGATGATTGTCTCTTCTTATATATGTAATATGTTCTATACAAGCATGTTTTACTTCAATTATCATTCATACATGTCATATTGTTATTATGCTATCTATTTCTCATGATTATGCATTTCGATTATGTTGTCTATCTCTTGTTGCATTGCATCCTACATACTTGGTACATTCAAATGTACTAATGTATACTCTATGCCTACATGATGTTACCATGTAAGGACTGGAGCTTCATTTGGTCATCACCCTCCTCCATGTGGCTAGTGATATCTAATCAAGCTAGTTGGTGAGTCCTCCATTCTGAGGGCGATGTCTTTGATCATATCATATGTATTAAGACTCTCTCTTTTTCTTTGATGTATGTTGACTATAAGGGTGAACCGAAATTGCTTGTGTTGGCCTCCGCTAAGTATTTATGTAGCAGATATGTTGTTGGACATGATGTGTAATTATGCTATGAGCCTTAACTCTCTTGTCTCTTGATCTTTATATTATGGAAGTTTTTCCTTAGTCCCTTTGCCCTTATTTCTATTCTTTCAATATTAATTAATTGCTTCCGCAACCAAAGATGTGTAATGATATGCTAAGAGGCTTGTTTGGGCTTCCTTCAAGTTCCCCATTCGTCGTGTCACATCTAGGTCTTAGTTTGGGTCGTGACACAGTTCCCTTTCTTAAGGAGACAATACGTCTTCACTCCCCGAGTATGATAATTTTAACTGAAACAAAGAATCGTAAAAGAATTATATTGAGAACTCAAAGACAACTACATATGTCTCATAATATAACAATGGATCCAATGGGACTATCACGAGGTTTGTGCTTACTTTGGAATGACGATATTCTGGTATATCTATCCTACTCTTCTTCTTTCTGTATTGAAACATATGTTCATGATCTGGTTAATGATAATAAATATTGGAATATTTTTGTATATATGAGTACCAATAGAGCTATTCGTTGATCTAATTGCAAGAACTTTTACATAATTCGAATAGATGGGGATCAATGTGGGTTATGGTGGGAGATTTCAATGACATTATTAACAATTCTGAAAAATTATGAGGTAGAATTAGGGAAATTTCTTTTTGTTTCATAATTTTAAAGTCTTTTATGGGATATAGGAGCTATAGACTTAGGCTTCAATTGTAAATCGTAGACTTGTTGGTGTTTTAGAGAAAATGATGGCATAATTCAAGAAATATTAGATAGAGTTGTAAGCTCTCAGAGTTGGAAGTTAGAGTTTAGCTATGCTAATATTAATGTTTTAGAAATGGAGACTTCTGATCATAATGCTCTATTAAAAAATACGAAGCTTAATTTTAGGAAAAAGAAGAGAAGGTTCTACTTTGATAAACGTTGCAGTGAAAAAAGAAGAAGCGAATAGAACTATCACTCAATCTTAGAATAGAAGCATTGGAGGATTCAAACAATCCAAAATAAGTTTTAAAATTAAGAATTATCGAATTTTTCTATTAACCTGGCTTAGAGAGCGTAAGGAAAACTCTAAGAAAACGATTCAAGGGATTAAGCAAAGAATTAATGAAATTGATACAATGAATTTCGATCTTACTAAGTTGAGGTTGCTTCGGAAGGAATTAGGGAGGTGTATAAGGATGAAGAAGCTTATTGAAAAAAAAAATCTAGAGCTTTGTGGCTTCAGGAAGGGGATAAAAACACTTCTTTTTTCCATATGAAAACTATTTTCAAGACGTAAGTGTAATAATATTAAGGGGTTTAAAACAAATAATGGACATTGTATTTCTGAACATAGTGAAATAGTGAAAGAAATTGAAAGATTTTATAAAAATCTTTTCACTACTTCTAGACCTACAAATTTTGATAACGTTCTTGATCTAATCTTATATTAGTGGATGATTTTGTTAATGAGAGTCTTATAAAAGGAGTAACAGACAAGGAAATTAAACGAGCTTTGTTTGATATACATCCCTTAAAAGCTCCAAGCATAGACGGGGTGACTTTTTTTCTTTCAAGAATATTAGAATATTGTTTCAAGTGATGTTTGTGAAGCTATTAAAACAAAATTCAATTTAGGATATTTGTTGCCCATGCGGAACCAAATGCTTATTACTTGATTCCTAAATTGAAAAATCCTAGTGATGTTAGTCAATTTAGACCCATTAGTTTTTGCTCTACAATGTATAAAATTATCGCAAAACTTATTGCTAGGAGGCTTAAAGTTTATCTACCCAATCTTATCTCTCCGAATCAGTCTGTTTTTATAGGGAAGAGATAAATAGTTGATAATGTTGTTTTAGCTCATGAATTCATTCTTCTTCTTAAAAATAAAAGATGAGGCAAACAAAAATATATGACCCTTAAATTAGATATGGCTAAAGCTTTAATCGAGTTGAGTAGGTTTATATTCATAAATTGCTTCTTAAAATGGGGTTTCATGAGACTTTTATTAATTGAATTATGCAATGCATCACTACCCCCAATATATAAATTTAATATTAATGGAGACATTATGGAGGAGGTAAAACCAACAAGAGGACTAAGATAAGGAGATCCTCTTTCTCCGTATCTATTTTTGTTGTATGCTGAAGAACTCTCGAGACTCTTAAATACTGCAGAAATATGTGGGGATATAAAAGGTTTAAGCTTAAGTAGAGGAAGCCCTACGATTAACCACTTATTCTTTGCTGATGACTCTTTTATTTTTTATAATGCTAATACCCAAAATGCTGAAATTTTTTTAAAAATCTTTAAAATTTATGAAGAATGCTCAGGTCAAAAGGTGAATTTTACTAAATCAGTTATTTTCTTTAGTAAAAATAATACTAACATTGAAAAGGATAATATTATCGGTAGGTTAGGACAATTACAAAGAAACAACTTAGCTTTATACTCAGGGCTACCTGCCGTAGTTGGAAGATCAAAGAAAAAAATGCTAAAATTTATCAAAGATAGGGTGAAAGCCAAAATAAAAAGATGAAAAAATATTTTTTTAAGTCCTGCAGGAAAAGAGGTGATGCTTAAATATGTTCTTTCTACGATTCCATGGTATACGTTGTCTTGTTTTCCATTTCCAAATTCCTTATGTAAAGAGATTACGACTATCCTTTCCAACTTTTGGTGGGGACATGAAAATGATAAGAGGAAAACGCATTTTGAAAATCGGAAGAACTTATGTTTAGCTAAATCTAAAGGTGGTATAGGTTTCAGAGATCTAAAATCCTTTAATCATGCTTTGTTGACGAAATTAGCATGGCGAATTTTGACCCAAGAAGATTCTGTACTTTTTAGAATTCTCAAAAGCCAGTATTTTTCACATACTTCTTTCCTCAAAGCTACTTATGCCTCTAGTAGCTCCTGGATTTGGAAAAGTATTATTTGGGGTAGAGATCTTTTACAAAAAGGTATTAGATGGAGGGTAGGATGTGGAGATAGTATTAATGTTTGGGGGGATTCATGGATTCCTAATTCTAGTGGGTTCAAACCTACTCCTATGTGTGCCCAAATATATGTTGAACAAAAAGTGAACACCCTTATAGACCAAACTACCCATACATGGAAATTGCAAGATCTTCAAAATTATTTTGGTCCAAATGATTATCAAGCAATTGTCTCCATACCTATTTCTACAATGGGATCTCCGGACAAGATTATTTGGCACCATACTAAATATGGGAAATATGAGGTTAAGTCATGCTACCATTTAGCTAGGGATATTGCTAGCTGCGAACATATGAATAATGAGAGGGGCCAATCTAGTAATCAATCTTTTCCTAAAGAATTTTGAAAGTTTTTATGGTCTATAAATATTAAGAATAAATATAAGCATTTTATTCAAAAATCTATTTTGAATATGTTACTTGTTAACAATATTATTGCTAATAGAATAAGGCAATTTTGTGAAGTATGTAAGAGTTGTGGACTTGAGAGTGAAACTATTGATCACATGTTATTTAGGTGTTCTAATGCTCAATTAATTTGAAAAATTTGTCTCACTAATTGGCCTAATCTAGAAAATACAATGAATTTTGCTATTTGGTGGACTGATCTTTTTACTAATGGCAAAAAATATCCTGATTCTGTCGAGCTTATAAAATTATCACTATCATGTGACAAATTTGGAAGGCTAGAATCTCAAAGATTTTTAATGGAGAAATTTTTGAACCCAATGATATTGTTAACAAAGCTCTCTTTGATTTTCATGAATATAATAATAATTTGCTTCCTTCATCATCTCCTATAGGTATACTAGATTCTAATAATAATGATAGAAATATAATTGTGGCACAAGATGATATTGTTTTGTTTGCAGATGCTAGTGTACATAAGGAGAAGAAAATGGCAAACGTTGGTGTGGCAGCTATGGATAGCTATAGTAACTTGCTTCAAACCTTTGATTCCTCAATCCAATATGTTGGAAAAGTCATCACTGCTGAAGCGATTGCAATTCGTACGGTGTTGGAGAATGCTAGAGAAAAAGGTTGGATGAAAGTACAAATTTTATCGGATGCAAAAAATATGGTGGATATGACACTAAAAAGAACTATAGTCTCATGGGAGAGAGACTACATGTGAAGATATTTGAAAACTTATGAAGATCTTTGAAGAAGCAAATGTGATATATATAGTAAAGTTTTCTTTCACTATTACGTAAAGTTGTTTGGTTTTCTATTTTTCCTAGATGAATTGTAATTGATGCTATCGCATCCTTTAACTCTTTGAACATCTTTATGCACTATATAAGTAGGTTGTTGAGTGTTGTTAAAAATAAGCTTTATCATTGACTTCCCTATTTTTTGCATCTTAATAAGCTCTAACTTGTTAAAGTCATACTCACCAGCATCTGAATCATGATCAACTAAACTATCATTACTTTTTGTTTCAGCATCAGTTTCATATTCACACTCAACATGATATGCTTCACTGTGATGAATAGTATTAAGGACAGAAACAGATTTCTCATAATCATCAATAGCAAATAAATGAACTACCCTATATTCTTCATTTAGTAACTCTTTAAGAGTGTTCTAATAATATCAGAATCTTGAATCAAGAACAACTTTTCAGAAGGTCTTTTCACAAGTATTTGTTTAACTTTTACAAATCCCAAGTTATTTGTAATTTCTTCTTCTATGGTAATTAAACTCAAATGATCTGAATCAGTGGTTCTCACTGAATGAAAATACTTCTCCTCATATAATAATTGAGGATTTATAGTCCATTTACCTCTATGGTGGAACAAAAGGTCAACATTCAAACTTATCATATTGAATTATCTGAGGAAAAAAATCAAAAAATCAAAAAACAAATAACGAGGATCTAGGGGTAGCAAAATTAAGTCCAACCCAACCCATTTCAACTTATTTAAAATTGGATTGATATGCAACCCGAATTAATTCGAGAGATCTTGTTAAAATATTTTCAAAAACACTTTTTTCTGATTTGATATGTTTAATTTAGCTATAATAAAAAAATATAATTTAATTAAGTATTAAAATATTAAAAAAGAACAAATAAAATAAGTAAAACTTAGTAAAAATTGAATCGGATTGGATCTTGACCCATTCTATAACCCGTTATTCAACCCGTTTTGACCCAAACAAATTTGAGTTGCATTGGATCTTGACCCATTTGATGTTTTGACACATTATAACCCGTTCAAATATAGCCCAACCTGCCCAATTACCGCTCCCAAAAGACCCCGCACAAATAAACAAAGTATTTTAAAAGAGGCTTCCAGCAAATATAGACAAAGGATATTAGGAAATCTCAATTAGTAAACACGTCAGGGACCACAAAAAGGCACTATACGGATATCAAGTAAAAGAAAATAAAATCATAAAAGGCCACCGATTTTAACGACAAAACAAAAATAGAGGTTACTGCTTTTTACAGCATAAAAAAAAAAAGTGGCTTAACAACTAAAAGAAGACTAAACAATGGAAAAAGGATTGGGTTCACCAACACAACATAATACATATCCAAAAAGAAATATCTAAGACAGCATATTCCAAAGAACTTTAACTCATCCCAAAGTACGAACCAAACCCAAACACATGAAACAATATTTTATCTCAAATACAAAAAATAATTGACATCAACATGTACCAAAGATATTCATAATCTGAACCCTAACTTCACAACACTAAATGATTATGAAAAATATTTAAAATTTTGTTAAAGCTAAAAAAAAATCAATTAGATACTAAAAGGGGGGAGAACTTACCTATTAGATCGAGAACTTTTAGAAAAAAAATCCAAGATTCTTGAAGAAAACCCTAGTCGCTCTTTACTGTTTCTTATGTTGCACTTCAAGTGTTAAATGGGGGTAAAATCAAATTGCCCTTTTCATTAGTTATTGGATCGAGCTAAAAAACGAGTAAGAACGAATGGGTTAATGGTTATATCCCCACATCATGTGCCATATCAACACAAACATGGATCTGTGAAATGTAAGGTTGTTCGCGGTCCTTTTTGCTATGGTAAGGGTATTCTTGCTACCAAAATGATACAGAGGGTATATGTTGTCCATTTCCAGTAGTTTTGAGGATATTTTTGGCCCTGCTTTGTTATATTTAAACAATAATAACAGAAGTTGTATGAATAAAACGAACTGTTCATATACAACATATATATATATAGACACACACACACACACACACACATATATATGTGTGTGTGTGTATATATATATATCCTACAAACCTACAGGTTTTGCCCATATGGTATTCAACAAAAATAATAGAACCACAGACAAAATGTTCCCCTATCCTTCGAAAACAAAGGTGAAATTACTAGGATATATATATGTGCGTGTGTGTGTGTGTGTATATATATATTATGAACTAACTACCCCCTCCTTCCTTCACAAGCTACTCGAATAATTTACAACTTCAAGAATACTATGATCACCCCTACGATCAGCACTGTGAGAGTTGCAACTGTCCCAAGCCTCTACGAGATGATCTTGAAGGGGACCTATTCAAGTCTGCAGATCGCTTTGATTCTTCTGCTATTTGTACATCCTGAATACAGAACAGGTTAGAGAATGAATAGCAGCAGTTGATGCAAAATGTTGTACAGCCTGCCTTCGCAGATGAAGTCAAATATTATCAGTAAATTGAGTAAGCAGAGTGAAACCTTCGCAGATGAAGTAGAAACAAAACGTGATTGAGTCTGTAACTTCGAATTCAGATGATGTTGCTTCTGAATTTGCTGAAACTGCTGCAGCTTCGAGGCAAAGTTTATACCATTATGCATGTCGAGTGAATGTGAATTTTCATTCAAGTCTCCCTCCTCACAGATTTGTGACCCTCCCCCATAATTAAATTGAGGATACGGAATCCCAGATGAAATTCTCCTAAAACTCTCTTCCTTGAAGGAGTATGAAGGCAAAGTTTTCAAACGAGTGCGGAGAATCTTAAAGGCTGCACTTTGCTGCATCAATTGATTAAAGGATGTTTTGAATCAGCAAACAAGCACATATAACTGCAGCATAGTGAAGATTATGATATTTGCCAGCTCAGCCACACATCCAACATATCAGCTAAGCATCAGCATAACATTTTCTTTTAGATTTAAGCATCAATGATGATATGAAAGCAGAAAGAGCGACTCTTCAAGCAAATGCTCCCTTCATTTCAATTTGGGTGAGCCTATTGCCGGAAAACTCTTGGGACTTGTGGCCACATGCCAACATTTGTGTGACTATAAAGACTTTTGAAACTTATTTGTTTTTAAACAAGCTATTTTATATGGAGCTTCTCACTAAGGTTTAAAACAGGAAGTTCCATAAAATTATTTCCAATTTAGCATGGGATCATTCTTTTTAAAATGGATTAAAAGAAGTAGGTTCATATATATGGAGTATCCGCTTTTAATAAGAGTAGATAAGGTGATGATCAGGAAAATGAATATTCAGACTCTTTGTTAGTGTTGTCTCTTATGACAACACATCGATATTAAGCAGTATAAAATGGAGAATACCTGTGACACTAATTCCAAGGATAAAAACAACAACAGCTGACTGAATTACTCCTCCTTTTCACAAAGAACAGCTAATAGAATTACTCATGCCACATGGCCATCTTTTGAAACTGCATTACATTAGACTTGAGAAACTAGACTTGTGTAACAAAAGACGATGCAGGGGAACTCTTAAGACGCACATATCAGATGAGAATATTTATTGATGCAATCTTAATAAACCTCCCTCGAGAATATTAGAAGCTACATGAACTTTTGGAAGAAGAGCTTCTCTCTAGCACCTTAAAGAACCGTCAATAACCCACTAATTCATTTCTGTGAATCAACCCAAGAACCTAAAGAATTCAAAGAGCTCTGTTTTGGATTCTTATGAGATGTGACTGCAGACATCTAAAAAGGCAACAGCCTAGCCAGTAATGTCATGATACTGTCATGTGAATCGAATTAGACGTAAGAATTAATCTTCTGTTTCTAATTGTGAAATTAAGAACCCGAAGAAATGCCTTGAAACTTTCCTACTTGGTAAACTTGATCAGAACTCATCAGAAATGGTAGTACAATGGCTACAGAAGTGCCTGAATGCAGGGACATAGCTGATGACAAAACATAGGTCCCTGCTCTATGTGGAGAATTGTTCAAGAATGGAATGATGAAAGCTTCAAAGGGAGTCAAGAGACTAAATTAAATCTCTTGCTTACAAGAAGTCTAAGAGGATGCTATCCAAGCCAGTTGTCAGGTAGACAATTGATACTACACAAGAAGAGATGAACAGAGGAGGTGAAAAGAACACCTAATAGTGTTGAAAAGTTAAACAAATGTGCCAAAGTCATTGGGCAATGTCTTGGGTTCTACAGTTAAGCCACAACAGGGAGCCCAAGAGAGGAGCACTTAAGGATGCTGTTAGACAAACGTGCCAAAGCCATATGGCAATGTCCTGGGTTCTACAGTTGGGCCGCATTGGAAAGCCCAAGAGGGGAGCATTTAAGGCCGATGGGAAGATCAGCTAAAGATGGATCCAATGCAGTGGCAGAGCTACACTATAACAAGGGTGGTCAGTTGAACACCCGTAACCAGAAATTATAATGTGTATATATGATAAATATTGTATTTTAGTTATAAATATTACAAATTGATCACCCTTGAAACAACAAACTGCTGCAGCCCAGTGCCGAAGGTTGTTCAAAATTACTCTTGTGACCCAGGTTCAATTCACAGCTAAAGCGTTTTTATAAGACCTTTCCAGAAAAACAAAAACTTTGACAAGCATTGATTTCTTCGGAATTACTTGGGAATACCTGCTGATTGTCCCTCATTTACTTCCTTTTTAAAGATATTCTTTCAATATATTAGGAATAAAATATCATTCAAGAGGTAAATCCTACATTCTTGAAAATTTCGAAGGAGAAAAATAAATTATACAAGTAAAATAATTATTTATATAATAAGATTAATGGCATGTGGACGACTCTCCGCAAAATTTTCTTTATCTATGGCTCATTGTCAGGTTGGCTGTCTCTCTCTCTGACAATTTTTCTCGTCAGTGATCCAGCAAGCGCTCTCTCTTCTCATCAATGTTCTCTCTTCACCCACTCTTTCTCTCTCCTAGGGCTACAGAAGTCGATAGATTTTTTGGTTCTGTGAAACGCATGTCTTACAGGTGGCAGATGCAGTTTTGCAGGGGTTCAGGCAGCGTAGTCTGGTCACGAGGTTTCTGGTGGGATACTTTCAAACTTTGTCCAGGTGACATCTTCCATTTCGCCACAGTTTTCTATTTCTTGTTCACATTATTCCCTCTTATGTTTACTATTTCTTGTTCCTTCTGGTTAATTTTTCTGTCATTTGTTTTACTTTCATGTTTAATTTCTGCCTTCTGTATTCTGCCTTTCACCTTATCTACTCATGTTTAATTGCCGCCTTGTGATTTCTATTAAAATGTTGAGTTTTTGTCTTTTATTGCTGTTATTGCCTTCTGTTTTCTTTCCTTGGTGTTTATTTTGGGTTCAAATCCCCCCCCCCCTCCTTCCCATCAACGTTCTCTCTTCACCCACTCTTTCTCTCTCCTAGGGCTGCAGAAGCCGATGGATTTTTTGGTTCTGTGAAACAGATGTCTTACAGGTGTCAGGTGCAGTTATGCAGTGGTTCAGGCAGCATAGTCTAGTCTCGAGGTTGCCGGTGGGATGGTTTCTGTGAGAAATATTGGTGAAGAATATCATTAAATTGTTGTGTCCACATTATTACATTGAAACCCTATTTATAAAGACTATATTAGACTCCTTTTGACAACTAGGATACTATAATACAATCCTTTTTTAAGTAGGATTCTATATACTATTCCTATTCCTATTCTAAGTAGGATTGTAGATATTATTCTAGTTCCTATTCCTATTATAATACTCCCCTCAAGCTAGTGCATACAAGTCATATGTACTTAGCTTGTTACAAATGTAATTAATATGATGACCGATGAAGAGCTTGGTAAGATATCTGCAAGTTGATCACTCGACTTTACAAAATTGACAATCAATCTTAATATGCTTGGTCTTCTCACGAAATACTGATTTTGATACATAATGTCAATAAAACACAAAGTAATCTGAATTGCGTGTTGAACTTTCCAAGCCAAGCTTGAGAAGATTGTTTCAAATCATAGAGTGACCTGTACAATTGACATACAAGGCTACTAGATTCCCCCTGAGCAACAAAACCAGGTGGTTGCTCCATATAGTCTTCTTCAAATTGAGAATTTAAATTATATGGGTAGGGTCGGAATGATGACACGACCCTACTAAGAAAGAAAATTATATGGGTAGGGTCGGAATGATGGCACGACCCTACTAAAAAATTGAAATTATATAGGTGGGATCATAATGAAGGCATAACCCTACTGAAAAAGAGAGGTCGGAATGACGGCACAACCCAACACAAATAAGAAAGTAGTCACCGAAAAGATGGCTCGGTGCTACGCAAATCGGATATGAGAAAGTAGTCACCGGAAAGATACGCAAATTAGTTATGAGAAAATAGTCATCAAAGAGAGACACGGGTGACCCAAAATTTTGCTGACATAATCATTGGCTAGACGGGCAACATATATGGGTCATAGCTGCCCACCAGCAACGGAAGCTATTTGATTTTGTACAAAGATCGTAGAAGCTCTGATACCATGTGAGAAATATTGATAAAGAATATTATTAAATTGTTGTGTCTACATTATTACATTGAGACCCTATTTATAGATACTAATTAGACTCCATTTCCAACTAGGATACTATAATACAATCCTTTTCCAAGTAGGATTCTATATACTATTTTTATTCCTATTCTAAGTAGGATTGTAGATATTATTCTTGTCCCTATTCCCATTCTAACAGTTTCAAACTTTGTCCAGGCGATATCTTCCGTTTCCCCTCGATTTTCTATTTCTTGTTCATGTTATTCCCTCGATGTTTACTAGTTCTTGTTCCTTCTAGTTCAATTTCTGCCATTTGTTTTACTTTCATGTTTAATTTCTGCCTTTCACCTAATTCTATCATTTGTCTCTACTCGTGTTTAATTGCCTTCCGTTTTCTACTAAAATGCTGAATTTTTGTCTTTTATTGCTGTTACTGCCTTCTGCTTTCTCTTTATTTGGTGTTCATTTTGGGTTCAAATCCTGCCCTCTATTTTCTATATCTTGTTCGAGGTCTGCCCTTTCTTTGCTATTTCTAGGTTTCTTTATTGGCATTGCTTTAGTGGCTTTGGTGGACCATGGTAGACTTGGTGTCGTGTTCTTGGTCAAGGACGGAGGTGAGGGTCAAAGGGTGGTAAGAGGGTTGAGGCAGCTTCTAGGCTGAAAGTAGGGTCTTGGAACATAGGGCATAGCTAGATTCTCCAGAAGAGGAAGATTAATATAGCTTGTTAAGTTGCTCGGACTCTTCAAAAATGTTGCCGCACCCGTGTCAGATCCTTCAAAAGTACACTACTTATAAAGGATCCAACACACACCTGATGAAAGTTTTGAAGTGTCCGAGCAACATAGATAGCTTGTGTCCAGGAAACCAGATGGGTTGGAACTAAGGCGCAGGAGGTGAATGGGGGTAAGTTATTGTACTCGGAGAGTTAAGAGGAATAGGAATGGAGTAGGAATCTAAGTAGATAGTGAGCTAAGGCAGCAAGTGGTAAAGGTTAGGATCATAAATGATAGGATGATGACAATTAAAATAAGTCATTGGGGGTTTAATTAGAACAATATTAGTGCAGATGGTAAGCGGGCTTGGAAGAGGAGGACAAGGAAGAGCATTTGGGATGTTTTAGACGAGGTGATGAGAGAAATGAGGATTTTAATGATGCCATATAAAAAGAATTTGGAGGTTTTCACCAAGTATCAGGCTTTACAGAAAGTATGTCATAGAAAACAACAATGGGGTTCATGAAGGGAGCTGAAGGAGTACTTAGATATCTATTCATATATGGTTTGAACCCGATGGAGGAGAAAAACAAAATTATAGTTCTTTGGAAATTTTAACTTCAAGGTGGAGAATGGAACCCAGGTTGATTTATGGAGACAAGTGGGGTGGAGAGGTCCCTTTGGCTATCAGTTCCCTGAATATTTCTTGTCAACATATGACGAGCAAGTGGAAGGGAGATTCATTTGGGATCTGATGTTTAAAAGACATCTGCATGATTGAGAAGTTGAACTCAAGAACCTCCTCAAGCTGTAATCTTAAATTAAAGATGTGTGTAATTCTTCAAAGCTTCCTTAGAATTCGAAAAAATTCTTCCAGACACGCTTTTCGAGGTTAGTCATTTCAACTTAAAAGTCAAATTTCATCAAGTCCAGGGGGCCTTTTTCAGGCAACCACGGTCGGAACCATATCAACGGGGAATAACACCATCTTTTACAATGCGGGTTTCAAGTCTTGTGAAATCACCAGATGTAGATGAGGAGGAGCAACATGGTTCGAGTGGATCTAACGCAGCATAAACTTAATGAGAAGAGTGAAGATTAGCATTGAAGTCCCGAGGTGGCTGATCTCAGTATTTATTGAGGCGTCACAGGTCCAAGAGAAATCTATTAAAAGATGGAAAGTAAAGGACTTAAATTTCGGAATTCTTGTGCACCCTTAGATACAAAGAAAATGGCAGATATGTCAGTTTTATTGCTATTCAAGGACAAAACAAATTCATCATTATCACACCGGAATCTGCTGACAATGAAGGATGGGGAAGCATGGCTCATAAAATAGAAAAATTCACCTATGAGCCTACAACAAAACAGAAAGCACAATCCAATAAAGGAAAGCCACTGGAAACATCCTTCAGGGAGGCAATAAGTAATGACAGAATACACGAAGAAGGCGCACATACTGGTGGAAGGTGACTGCTTAAAAGTGGTGAACATAACACCGATATCAAAGACAGATCTCCTCAAGAGATGTATTGTCGGTAAATTTCACAGCACACTTCGAGAGATACTAACCCTCAATGATGTAAGAAGGTGGGCTTGCAACACCTAAAGTCAGCCATAGGAGTCAACACTTTCTCCATGAACAACTGCCACTTTCTGTTTGAGCTACCCACAAAAGTGGCAGCAGAGCATGTCATGGCAGGAAAATGGGTGTGGAAGAAGATGAATCTGAACGTAGAGTGGTGGAGTCCAACCACAGGTTGCTGGCCGAAAGAGATAAAAAAGAGACTGGGTGTGGAGAAGAGAGTTGGGTTTACCCCTAAGCCTATGGTCCCACAAAGTCTTCAAGCATATCAGAAATCCGTGTGGGGGTTTCATCAAAGCAGAGGAAGAAGCAATCCTCAAAAATCACATGCACTGGGCACGCATCAAGGTGAAGGGTGACGGGAATATGGTCCTGAAGGAGATTGAAGTCACCAGTGATGGTTTTGTGCACATCATGCTGGTCTGATGTAAAGCGCCGATGACTTTCAGAGAGGAGGAGAAGAAGAGAGAGAAACAACACTATGGGCCGATGGGCAATAAGGGTTTCTCTTCCCCATTAGAGAGCAGCTCAGTGGAGGAGTCAAAACACCACGTGGGGACACTAACAGCTGGCAAATATTTGAATTGGAGGTCACGTGACTCCACATGTGAGGCAAAGTGGAAAGGAAAAGGACCTTTATAAGCTGTAGCGGGCCAGCTTAAGAGAAAGGAAACTTTGGGCCCAAATTTTTTAGGCCCAAAAAAGCAACATCAGAAGAATGCTACAGCCCAAGTCTTTGACATAATTACAGTCGACATACAAGCAAACGTATCCCGAACAGAAACCCGCGATAGATTTGAGGAAATGGGGAATCAAGATACGGGAGAATTCAAAAATTCCAATGGTGACCAGGAGAGTAGAAACGTAATGGAGGAAGATGCAGTAGTGATAATAGCAGAGAACACAGAGATGGAAAATCAGGTAAATCAAACCGCAGAGTTGGAGATACAAGTAGAAAACCATGAAATTTTTCCAGAAGAGGCAGTCCCTATAAAGATTCTATTACCAACGGAAAATGGCACCAACCCTTTAAGTATCCCTATCCCTACTTGGATTAAACAACACATAAATTGAGTATTGAATTCAAAGTAGATTTTAGAGGAAGTGAAGAGAAAGCAGAAGAATTATTTATGAAAATAGATAATACCAAGCAGGGAAACAGAGGGGGAAAAGGGTAACTGACTCTGGTCAAAAAGAAAGGAATCAATGAACTGAAAGACCTAAAGTTGAATACAAAATTTATGAGTTATGGCACTAGAAGCAGAGGGGGATATCGGGCAATAGGAGAATGATGAAGCTCAATATTGTTTCATGGAATGTTACGGGGGATGAATAGTGTGTCGAAAAGGATAGTTTTAAAAAATGTCTTAACCTTTTAAAAAATGTCTTAAAACACTTGGAAGGCAGACATGGGCTGTTTTCAGGAAACCAAGGTGGACCGGATATAACTGATATAATCAGAAAAGTTTGGGGGAACAGGTTTTAATTATGCCCAATTAGAGGCCAGTGGGACTAGAGGAGGCATAGTCATAATGTGAGACAAAAGAGTATGGGAGGGGGAAATTAGTAGTGTAGGTAAGTACTCTGTCCCCTGTAGTTTCACAGGGAATTGCCAAGATTCTAATTGGCATCTCACACGAGTCTATGCTCCAAACATTAGAGAGGAGAGGGAAGAAACTTGGTGGCAGATTGGTGCAGTTACGAGCCTAATCACTGGACCTTGGGTCCTTTGTGGAGACTTCCAACACAGTCAGATACCTTTCAGAGAAGAAAAATTGCAACAGAATCAACATAGGCATGACAGATTTCTCGACTTTGTTGAAGACATGGAACAAGTGAGCATTGAGCTATCCAGATGAAAAAAACATGAACAAAGGGGACAACCACACAACAGCAGCCAGACCGGACAAAATCCAATTTTTTGAAGAATGGGAAACAAATTTCAGAAATATCTGGCAAAACATCCTACATAGGGTGACCTCAGACGACTCTCCCATTATGCTACAATGTGGAGAATAGGAAACCACAAGATCATTATTCAAATCTGAAAACTGGTGGCTAACCACAGAGAGGTTCAATGAGAAAGCCAAAGAGTGGTAGGAGTCTTCCAGATTTTCAGGGAAACCAGATTTTGTGCTGGTGATGAAACTCAAAGCGCTAAAAGGAAAATTGAAGGAGTGGAGTGAGACTATTCATGGGAACCTGGGGGCTCAGAAGCAGAATGTTTTGAGACAACTAGCTGCATTAGAACAAATTTAGGAGTACAGATCTTTAGAGACAGATGAAAATGAAATTTACAACTAGATTAACTCTAACTATGGAATTTGAAGATATAGCAAAAGAGGAGGAAATTGCATGGAGACAGAGGTCCAGGGCTACATGGTTAATGTAGGGGGATAGAAACACTAGATTCTTCCACGTAACTTCCAACATTCACAGAAGAATGAACACAATTACAGAGGTAAAATTGAGAGGAGAAATTTCGAGTAATCATGAAGAGGTACAACCGGAGAAAGTTACCTTTCATGAAAACCTCTATTCAGAAACAGAAGATTGGAGGCCACACCTGGAAATGAGGAATTGTCCTATGATTGGTGCAACTTGCAAGGGAGAACAAACTGTTAATGGCACCAATGGAGGAACATGAGATTCTATTGAGTATCAAATCATATGCAATGATAAAGCACCAGGACCAGATGGATTCTCTATGGCTTTTTTTAGCCAGTGTTGGGACACTATCAAATTTGATCTAGTGGCTGCAGTACAGAATTTCCAGAAAGAAGAAATTTTTGAAAGTATTATCAATGCTATATTTGTAGCTTTAATTCCTAAAAGGATGGGGTGCTATGGAACGAACTGATTTCACATCTATACGCCTAATAGGAAGAGTATACAAGATTATAGCCAAGCTCTTGGCAGAAAGACTGAAGAAGGTGATCCACATTCTAGTGGACAAACATCGGATGGCATTCATAAAAGGAAGGCAAATCATGGATGCAGTATTTATTGCAAATGAATGTATGGAGTCCAGGCAAAGAAGCAAACAACCTGGAATCCTGAGCAAACTTGACATCCAGAAGGCCTATGATCACTTGAACTGGATCTTTTTAGTACTGATGATGCAAAGAATGGGCTTTGGAGCCAAGTTGATAAGTTAGGTCAATTCTACATTAGCACACTGAAGTTCTCAGTCCTAATAAATAGGACCCCATGTGGCTTTTTCTCCTCTCAAAGGGGACTGAGACAGGGTGATCCCTTATAACCTTTCCTCTTCATTTTAGCTATGGAATGTCAGGTAACTTGATACAGACAGCTAGGGAAAATGATTGGGTCAGGGAATTTCAGGTGGACAATAGAGCTATAAACAACCTAGAGATAACTCATCTTCAATATGCAGATGACCCTCTAGTATCTTGTGGAGCAACTATGGCCAGCTGCTGATACTAAGGGTTATTTTCATTATTTTTTAAGCTATCTCTAGGTTAAATATCAATTGGGGGAAGAGCTACATATAACCTATAAACGAAATGACAGAGGTGGATCATTTGGCAGCTATTCTGGGCAGAAGAGTAGGGAAATTACCTACTATCTACCTAGGAATCACTTTGGGAGCCAAAAGTAAATCAAAAGGGATTTGGAATGGAGTGATAGAAATATTGACCAAAATATTTTTGGGCAAGGGAATGAAGATGAGAAAATTTCATCAAGTCAAATGGGAAGAGGCCATGAAAAGCAAGAAGGGGGAGTGGGGATCAAGAACATGAAGATGCAAAACAGAAGCCTATGAAATGGGGTTTCGGAAATTCATTACAGGCGAAAATATGCTGTGGAAGGAGGTCATCTGTGCAAAGTATGAAATGGAGGATAAATGAATTACTAAAATAGTGACCACTCCTTATGAGATCAATCAGGGATTTGTTGCCACTACTATTGTCCAGAATAAATTTCAAGGTGGGGAATGGACTCAAAGTAGCCTTTTGGGCCGACAAATGGATAGCTCAGAGATCTTTGAAGCAAATATTCCCCGATCTACACCTCCTAAGCTCCCAGCAACAAGCCACTGTTGCTGAAATGTAGAGGTCAGGGATGGAACTTTCATCTCAGGAAAAATCTAAATGACTGGGAGGTGGATAGGATAGACTCTCTGTATAACACCTTGACTCCTTTCAACAACCTAACAGGGAAAAAAATACCGCAATATGGAAGGTAGGCAACAAAGGAGTTTTCTCTGTGAATTCAGCGTACAACCACCTCACCACTTCAAACAACAAGATGTAACAATGACCTCGGAAGACGATATGGGGGACAAAAATCCCATATAAGGTCAATTGTTCGCATGGCAGCCAACCAGAGGTGTAGTATGGACTCAGGAAAACATGAAGAAGAGGAAATACCAACTGTGCTCCAGATGCTACTTATGTGAAGAACAAAGAGAGACAGTCAGCCATCTCTTTTTACACTGTAAATGGGTAGACCAGCTATGGAGACTATTCATTTGTTTGAGGAAAATCACTTGGGTGAAACCAAGGAACAGAGAAGGATTTCTGAAGTGCAAGATGAGAGTTGGCAATGCTACAAAAAAGGAGGAGAGATGGAAGATTGTCCCAGCTTGTATATGATGGAAGTGGACAGCGTGAAAGGAAAGAAATCAAAGATGTTTTGAGGGCAGACAAAGCAATCTACAGAATTTTAAAATGATTTAACATGATTTTGTACTACTTTTGCCGTGAGCAAAAAGTGTTAGGACAGGCTGAAGATATTTTTGATGTTTTAGACTATTTGTAACAAAAAGTACAAATAGGCCTCCTAGACTCTAATACTTTTGAAAGGGGGACTACATTTGATGTAGTATACCTGTGGATATAGAGATGAAAAAGTTAACATTTCACAAAAAAATTAAAAAGAAGCTCCTCAAGCAATAGCATATAAGTAGAGCACCTCAGTTTTTCTAAATCATGTACAAAGACAGGATAGGAGACACAATACAATAAAAATTACAGTGTCATTATATCATAGGTTTCAAAGAAGGACAGCATGATTTTCTCTATCAGGTTGGGTTAGCAAAGCCCAAGAAATGTGTACCTTTTAGTGAGATTAGTTACGCAGTAAGCCACACTTAGGCCTCATTTGTTTGAACTCACTGAAAGGCCTGAATCTTAATCAATTATATTTCAGCCATTAAGTATGTATGTTTTTCAAGTCTGAATCTTAAACATTAGATCTCAATCATTAAAGTTGTTTGTCTTTTTAATCCTAAAACCACTTAATTGGCCTGCACAAATCTAAGGATTAAGATTTATAACAACAACAACATACCCAGTAAAACCCCACAAGTGGGATCTGGGAAGGGTAAAATATACGCAAACCTTACCACTACATCTGAAGGTTGTTTCCGAAACGCCCTCATTTCGAAAATATATCCCCAAATGCAGAAAACACTAGATATGAAACCAAACGACTAGAATGGAAAGCAAATGATAATTTGTAAAGACAACAAAAGAAACAAAATGAATGACCGACAATAACAACACAATATATAAAGACAGGACTACCTCGACTAACCTACTATTATAGGGCCAGACATCATTCTATCCCAACTAGCCGTCTAATCTTCTATCCTAATACGCAACCTCCACTCCTTTCTATCTAAGGTCATGTCCTCGGTGATATGAAGTTGCGCCATATCCTATCTAATCACCTCCCCCAATACTTTTTCGATCTACCTCTACCCTCCGTGTGACCCCTTAATCCAACCTCTCGCACCTTTTAACAAGAGCGTCAACACTTCTTCTCTACACATACCCAAATCATCGCAATCTCGCTTCTTTCATTTTGCCTGCCATAGAGGCCACCTCCTAACTTCCCTTGAATGGTCTCATTCCTATTCTTATCCCCCCGGTACGTCCACACATCCATCTCAACATCATCATCTCCGAAACCTACATATTTTGAACATGTGAGTTCTTGGTTGGCCAGCACTCCACCCCATATAGCAAAGACGGTCTAACCACCATTCTGTAAAGCTTACCTTTAAGTTTAGGCGGTATCAATCCAAGGAATTCTGCAAAAATTGAATTTAACCACTCTTGCATCCACTTCTACCGTTAATTGCCTCCATCTCCAACTATTATCATATACTACCACCCATAGGCCATAACAACTATCCTCAGCCCCATTCACCACCACCACCAATCAGCAATTGTCACCACTTGAGCCACCTTTCATTTACAATCATCACCACCAACCACAACCACAACCATAACCACATGTTGTCAGATAGCGCTTAATCCCTCAAGCGAAGCACAAAACACGTTAAGCGCTTCGCTACGCTTGATGGGCACTTCAGTGTTGGCTTCAAGATTCCAAGGCATACTTTTCTTTACCAATGTGTGTATCCTAAAGAAGCAAGACATTAATCAATTGACATTTCACTTAATCGTAATTCTATTTCAATTTCTTTGTCCATGTATTTGTTATTCATGCTTGTAAATATTAGTCCTAGACATCTACATATTTGCATTTTTTTCCCCATTTGCAAATTTCATCATTAAAGCACATGTTTTATTTGAAATTTGCACTTAAAGCCCTAACAAACCCTAGAGCACTTTTGTTCTTTTCCCTTTGATAACACTGTTGCCACAACAATCACCAATCACTATTGCGTTTAAAGACCCAATGGAATTTAAAAGGATTTTTGTGCTTTTCCCTTTGATATCATTATAACTACAACATTTACCAATCACCATCAACAATTACCACCATCAACCACCATTAATCTTCACCTCCCAATTAGTTATCACTATCTTTCACCACCAACAATAATTACTATCAACTAGCACTATTAAACCACTATTATCAGTCACACCATCACCATTAGATACTACATACCCACAACCACCACCATCAGTTAATACCACTGCCAACTACCACTATTAGCCACTACCATCAGTCACGCCATTCCCATTAGCTACCATGTACGTCCATCACCATCAGCCAACACCTCCGTCTCAGTTGGCACACACACTACCACTGTTAGTCATTAGCATGCCCTTTAATCTTGTGGTCATAAATATTGTTAGAATTAAAAATACATATTCGAACAGCCTAAAAAGGAAAGTAAGACAAACAAATTAAAATGGTGAAGCAATATTTTATATGAATTATATACTCCCTCTGATTCAATTTTAAGTGTGTTACTTTTTCTCTTTTAGTTTATTTCAAAAAGAATGTCTCCTTTTATATTTCATAACTTTTTAATTCCAATATCCCACATGGCTTATATAACACTACAAGATTCAAACGTCTCCCTTACCCTTCTTAAATTCAATGCCCAATCAAATTAAGACACATAAATTGAACATAGGGATTATTTTATAATAATTAAATAAAGACAAGTTTTATACATTCAAATGTTAGAAAGCAAATAGTCTTAATCATTTAGTAATCAAATCTTAATGCAGCATTTTAATATTCAGATTACACGTCTTAATCTTAGTACAAAGAAATGAGAATTCACATAGATAAAACATGAGGGAAGTAATTCATCTCAGTATATTAGGGTTAGACATCTTAGTCTTAATAGAAAAAATGGGGTATTACATCGATAGAACATAGGGGAAAAAATTCATATCGGCTCAAGTTTAAGGGCAGGGGAGGATGAGGACCACTTATTACTATATTATCAGATGGCACACAGACTATAAAGTATTGCCTGGAACTTTTAGGACCTTGATTGAGAACTGCTGCAAAGTTGCCTTGGGAGGAAAACGAGCAAGGCAGGAAATGACCCCCCACATTTTTGTGACTTGTGGAGAGAAAGAAATCACGATCTTTTGAAAGGTATAAATTACCTTGGTACAGATAAGAGAAACTTCAATATTCTTGCACATTTTAGGAGTGCCTATGCGATACTAGCAGAGATGATTGGATCTCCACGTGGAGAACATTTTTTCCTCCTAGAAGTTCTCTACCTCTTTTATACCTCTTTTAAAGCAGTAAAATCTTACAAAAAATGAGAATATATTTGGTGCAAGGACCTTCAGCTCAGAGCCAGTGGAGAATTAATTCACAATATACCTGGGGTAGCAGCATCAGCAGACCATATAAAGCTTTTAGCAACCATATGTATCTTCCAGGTTCAAGAAGCTGCAAGAAAACAGTAAATAACTAACTCCCCAAATGTTGTGATGAAATCAACAAGTTGAGTGCAATCAGTACATCCAATCACCCAAAAACTATGTACAGCTTATTTCAACTGACACCATGGAATAGAGAAGGCATAACTCAAATTAGGTCCACACTCACTTCATTTGCACACACCTACCATCAATCTAGAGATCACTGCGGATTCCTGATGCATGCACCCCAAGCTTTGCTAAGGAGTTCAAGAGCATCACATCAAGTCGCTATGTCGGGGGCTTGGAGGGAGTTTGGAATGAAGCCTTGAAGATCGAGAACATATTAAAGTGGAAGTACAAGGCTCCACGTGGAACGGTACTCAGAGCAAGGAGAAAGAGGCTATGAATGCAAAGTGGCTATTCTTGAAATGCAAGTCTCTTGACTAGGAAGGCCCTTATTTCATTAAGAGTGTTTTGTAGTAATTAACTTAGGCTATAAATAGTGGAGAATAACTCATTTAGACTTAGATTATTATCAGATTATTTTGAGATTATATTGTATTATTGGGTAACACGTTTGTGAAAGTAGGCTATGACCTTCGTTGCTATTGAACGTTAAAGAGACTGCTTGCTTGAAGATCGTTCCTCTTGAGGGTTATCTAGTGATAGATTTTGTGCTTGACGAATTCGTTTCTCTTGTGTGGGGTCTACATAGATTAGGATTCTTAATTGGAGGTATTATCTCTAATATAGCTATTGTTGAAAATTAGTTCCTTGTTTGTATCTATCTCATATCCGGTACTTCCTTGTTCTTAGATTTTAGAGTTCCTCTTTATCTTCCGTGCATCCGATATTGTATCAATTCCTCCCTCCTCAGCTTTCACTGAGCCCCATTATCATTGCCGGTGGATGTTGGACCTTATAATTTATTATTTTGCATAGCCAGGACATGTCCCTGTGCTTAGTCTAGACATGTACATGTTTCTTTTTATAGTATTATAACTATGTAATAACTGTTTGAAACCTTTGATGCTACACTTCATGGTTCCGCATTCACGATTAGGCCAATGTGCCATATGATTTCAGTCTTAAAATTGATAAACTTCACGTATCATGATTACATGTTTCTTCATGTTTATGGGTAGAAATGTTAAGACGGACCCCTCAATGACAGTTTTAAGGCAACTGGTGATGCACTTGTCTAGGATTGAGATGACACCCAATCAACCTTTTCATGGTGAGATACAGTATAAGATTGTTTAGTGAAGATATGTCGATAGTAATATAATCTTTTTTACTCCAAGTTGTTTCATGCGCTTGTTTACTTATGAAATATAGACTAACAGAAGCTTTTTGGTCCTTTGGTATGCTCCACCAAACTCACCAGAACCAAGAAATGTGCTTCTAAGCGCAAGAAAATATAAAATGCAATAACATGAACTTTACAGCATTCAAAGCATCTACAACAACAACATCATACCCAGTGGAATCCCACAAGTGGTGTCTGGGGAAGGTGAAATGTACGCAGACCTTACCACTACCTCATAAAGGTAGAGAGGTTGTTTCCTGGGAACCCTCGTCTCAAAAACCCATAAGCAGAATAAAATAGATATGGAAAAAAAGAAAAGGAAACAGAAAGGATGACTAACAACGCAAAGCAATGATAGAAAGTAAATACAATAAAATTAACACACATAAGACGAATACTGACACCACAGGATATAAAGACCCCACTAATCCTACTAACCTATCCCTACCAACCAATTAGTCTGCCACTCTAATTCGCGACTGTTAGAATAGGAATAGGATTACATAGTCCTATTTAGAGTTGGAATAGGAGTAGTATTGTTTCCTAGTTGGATTTGGATTAGGTTGTAGTGTCTATAAATAGGGACTTTATGTAGCAGTGATAATACACATGTAAATAAACACAATTCAATAATATATTTTTCCACAATATTTTTTTTATTTGCACCAGGTGTCCGAGTCTCTTAGAACCCCGACTAATCCTGGGGGTGCACAGGCCCTCGACAAGGAGTTTCCCGCAAGTGCACCACGGTTAATTCAGGTTTTACCCAGTTCGATGACCCTCAGAAATTGCTTGCACCT